>JAUTWP010153150.1:0-11170 GCA_033042655.1 Cyathermia naticoides
GGGTTTCCTTCTAAAAAGTGTGTCAAAATGACCATATGAATGACGTCCAATAACCGATGATGATAAAAATCAATGTGCTCCAATGGCGTTGTTAAACAAAACAAACTTTACCTTTGAGAAGTTTTGCTTGTTTTGTTTCTGGTGGAGTTGACTTTGGTATGACTGGTGGTGGATCCGTGGCTTCTCTGAGAGGGAAGGGAGAAGGACTAGAAGTTGATGTCTGCTCTGTCCCAGCAGAGGCAGTGGCAGTAATTTTGGGTTTAACAGCATCACTGATTGGTGGTAAATCTTTCGATGAAGAGCTCATTTTACGTTCCCATGCCCTCACTGTCTTCATCCAGATCTGTTGAATATTCTGTACATGCTTGTCTGAAGAAAAATGTCTCCGACATTCTAAAAAAAAGTTATTCCATTATTAATGATGACACCTGCCCAAAGATAGAGATAGAGATAGAGATAGAGAGAGAGAGAGAGAGAGAGAGAGAGAGAGAGAGAGAGAGAGAGAGAGAGAGAGAGAGAGACAAAAAGAGAGATGAGGGTAGCAAAGGAGAGTGAAAGAGAAAGAGAGAGTGAAAGAGATAGATATACAAACACTCTAAATATTAAAATAATCAGGCATGTAAATTCTGTTCCCCATATTGTAAAACACATCCAACATAAAACATTTTAACTCAACAACTTTTACCTAAAAACAGAATCACATACAAATATAAAACTTTAACTCACCCGTAGTGTTTGCGGATGATGTACTCCTGTGAAGTGTGTAGGCGGCACGAGACTGTGGTGATGGTGTGCTAGCTGGTGGTGCTGTGGTGGATGATGGGGGTGGTGTAGGAGAGGGGGTATCGTGTGCGTGATCGGCATCTGCTGTAAACTGCACGCTGGAATGTGCTGCATACTACAGCCAGGCAGCTGCATCGTGCACGCCGGAATCGACCATGTAGACTGCGTGCTGCACACCGGCATGTGGGTCACGTCGCAGGTTGGGATCTGATGATGTGGTCCTGTGCAAATGGGGATCCCATATGGGGTCATAGTCACCGGGGTTGAAACATGGACCTGAAAAATGTACAATTTTTTTAAATAATGTTGATGATACATTGAGAACTTTAATTTTTTAATTTTTATTTAGTGGTTTTAAAGAGACTGTGTTTTATCATTTAAAAAAATATTATAAACTTCAATTATTATTAATAACATAACAATTACTAAAATATAATATAATTCATCTCAAAATTAAGTTGATGGATCTATCATTTTGTTTAGTTTTTTACAAGATAGAAACGAACCTGGTCAACTTCCAACATGACTGGCTGGTGAGCTTGCTGTCCTGGGTGGATGGCCGCTGGATGGACGTGACGTCCTAGAAGATTGGGGGGTTGAAACGCTCGTCTTTCAGGCGACTCTGCTTGCCGCAGTGTGTTGTTTCTTTCCCGTGTCTGTCTCCTTGTACCAGGGCTGTAATAATAATAATAATAAGATAAAACAACAAATTTAAAATAATATACTCTTTCTGATTAGCAGCAAAATGTCATATACTCTTTCCCACAGACAGGACAGCACATACCATGACCTTTAATGAATCATTGTCAGGAATAAATAAGAAAATGCAATAATAATAATAATGTAAAACAAAAAAATAAAAATAATATTGACTACAGTCTTATATACTCTTTCCCACAGACAGGACAGCACATACCATGACCTTTAATGAACCACTGTCGGGAATAGACAAGAGAATGCGAATGAGAATGGAAATTTAAAGTTGGTTGAAAATGAAAAATTCTAGATGTAGCATGAGCTTGAAATTCCACTGTTGCTTGCGACGCAGGTGCCAGGTTTTCACAGGCAACCAATACAATGTAAAATACTGTGAACAATAGACTCGGTATGTAGGTGTCAGGTCAGGTCACAGTGTTATCCTTCTCAGTAGGCCCATTTACAGTTTCAACCAGTAGTCCACAACTGGTCCATCAAAGGTTGTGGTATGTGCTGTCATGTCTGTGAGAAAGTGCATATAAAAGACCCCTTGCTGCTTATGATATCAAAAAAGAGTAGTCTATGTGACAGCACCAGGATTCTTCTAACAAAATGTATCAGAATGATCCAATAGTCAGTGATAAAAAAAATTGTTTGCTCTATTAACATGGTTAAATAAAACAAACTTTACATTTTTTTATTCAGCCAGTTAAGAATGTTATCCAAACTCACGGGAAATCAAAACTTAGTCATATCAAGTCAAAGGATTTAACTTCTACATTTAGAACAAGGTGTTATAGTGGACGCCATCTTGGACCCCAGTTATGTCCTTGGTCACCTCTGTGGTCCAAAATTGGGAGCAAGGAAATGATGGGAAATAGTTTGGGACTTTACTGGCTAATCAGAACAAGATAATTCTGTCACCCCAGTCATGGCCCGCAAAAAATCTAACTGAATTTGGATTCTCTAAAATATTAAAGAAAAATAAAGATAGAATAATTTTAGTTGATTAATTTGGATGTCAATGTTGTTTGAACTTTTTTTTAAAACAACATATCTGAGAATTGACTGCTTACACAGAGCACACATTCCTCATGTAAAATCCATTTAAACTAAAGGATAATAATAAACATATTTACAAAAAATAAATATTCTAAGCAAAACACTGTAAGCCAATAAGTAAATTTTAACAAGAAAAACAAACCAATTAGCCTTATTTACGCAACAACGGCCAACGAGACGATGATCAGTAAAAATTGCAAGCCTAACTGAAGACAAGGCAAATAAAAACAAAACATTAATTTAGTCTTTAACAAAATAATATATATAGACTATACCAGAATAACAGCACACCAATAACCACCACAAAGAGAAGATTTTCAAACCAACAAACCTAGAAAATATACCAACATAGAAGAAGAGATTTGAAAACTCCAGTGTATCTTGTTATAGCCAAATCTTTTTCCTTGTATTGATTTATTTCACTTTTCCTGGTCGTGCAGCCGAGCTGAAAAATGTCTTTGACCAAACATCGAAGCTTCACACAGGCCAACTTAACAGTGAACACTCATCAAACGAATCCTTGAACGGAATAAAAAATCCAAATCCAAAACCTCGTCCATAGAAAAGCCTGCATGGACAAAGAATTGCTTCTTTATCTCCCTACATGAATGTTGTCACTGGTGGATGGAAAATGAATCCAGTGAAAAATGATGAACGTGAATGAATGCTGGCATTCGTCCAATACTGTGTGTGTGTGTGTGTGTGTGTGTGTGTGTGGTTGCAGTTCATAGCAGAATGGTGGGCACAGTGGATGAATGTGCTCGGCAGACCCCAGGCAGTATCGACACCGTTTCACTGCTCCAACATTCAGTACAGCACAGCCTGCACTAACATCCACAGTCCCACCCGCTCAGTCGACCATGTCTACTGCTTCAACCATCCACAGTCCGACCCGCTCAGTCGACCACGTCTACAACGTTTCACTACTTCAATGTGTTCAGTACAGCACAGCCTGCACAAACTTCCACAGTCAGACCCACTGAGTCGACCACGTCTACAACGTTTCAGTATAGTACAGCCTCACAAACATCCAGTCAGACCCACTCAGTCAACCACGTCTACAAAACTACCACCTCTTTAAAACAGTCACTTCCATAAACAGACACTTGTATTAAGAATATATCTGTTTTTTAAGCAATCACTTGTGTTAAACAGTCACCTGTTTTAAACAATCACTTGTGTTAAGCAGTCATCTGTTCAAACAGTCATCTGTGTTAAATTGATATATTTTTAAAAACAATTAGCAGCATTTTATCTTAAGCTTGAATTTAAACATGTTTCACACTTTATTTGTGAGTATGACGTCCAACAGTCGAAGATAAGATAAACCTCAATGAACTTTAATAACCTAGTTTAAAAAAACGTTTTCATTTGTGAGTATATTATAATAATTATATGAAATACCACAAAAACAATCCATAAATATCATAGAACTTTCCATAGCCATTCCAAAGTAATTAAAATTCATCTAAGTGTAGTTCATCCATTAAGTTCATACTTGAGAATTAATGAATCTAAATGATTTTACGAGCTTTGTCTAAAAGCTGTTAATATTTAGGATAGGTAAATCTTTATCAAAAGTAAAAAGGTTTTAGACATTTATAAAATGTTTTAATTATACTGTAAAAAAGAATCATATATACATGTGTATGTGTGTTTGTATGTGTGTATATATTTGATATAGTAAATGTAAAAAATAAGTTTTTAAAAATAATTTTAAAATAAAAATTGCATTTTAACTTTGGTGAAATGAAGAAATAGTTCTTTAAAACAAAGGAAATTCTGTCAGAATTACTATATCTGATGTCCAATAGCTGATGATTAAAAAACAATCAATGCTCTACTGCCATTGTTAAATAAAACAAACTTTCTAAAACAAGGGGGTTAAAAAGATAATTATTTTTCATTTTTGAAATAATACCAAAACCCGTAACCATCAATTCTTTTTATCTGGAGAAATATCCATGTATAAGATAGACAAACTTCTAACAAATTAATTTCACAAAATTTCAGTAAGCCAAGCTCAAATTTCTTTATCCCATGTACAACAGGGTGATGAGCTCCTAACCAAACTCGGTTTTTTTTTCTCTCTGTAATAACGTCCTTGTCAAAGTGAACCGATTGAATTTCTCTGCTCACACAAAGCTGATGGCAGTGTGGGAAACTGCAGCCGAGTGAAGGATGCAGGCGCACAGTGGAGGAAGCCCAGCTCTCGTGGTATTCCCTTTCAAGTTAAAACCACACTAAGCCCCGCAAACGCAAACTTCAACTTTTCAAGAGTATGCGGGGTCATTGGTAGAATCAGAGAGAACTTGGGACAATACATGTACATCCTTCAAATAGGCCCAACTTCCTTTAGTTTAGAGGCATCCACTTCTACGGAAAAACCACCCGAAACCACACGTCTGAACAACGTTTTTTATTTTTATATTATTTTGGTGAAAGGTTATTATATGCACTACACAGGAATATTTTTAATGGGTAGAGAGATTGTATTAAAAACCAAAAATGGCCTCCATTATGATTAAGCAAATTATATGTGCTGTCTTGTCTGTTGGAAAGTAGACATAAAACACCCATTGCTGCTAATCTAAAACAAAGGAAGCCAGATTGTACTGGTATACAGCTAAACAAGCACATTTCTTTGTAACATAATTATATGTGAAAAAGAAACCAAAATAAATATCTCAATGTTCGTTCAAAATGAGAAAACATTTCTTTCTTTCATTTCTGTCACACACCAAACATAAAAAAATAAGGCGTGAAATAGTCTGAAGATGCAAGAAACCAACTGTCTGAATTGACCTCAAGAGCCATAGATAATTAACACTATTCTCTGTAGATGCCAAATCTAAATAAGGTAACAATTGGCGACCAATTATTTCAACATTTGTGAAAGGACAAACCAGCCCAATTTAATGTGGAAATGTTACCTCAGTAATATGAGAAGCATTTGAAATGTTAGTACCATAAAATCTTTCTAAACCGGACCCCTAAGAAACCAAGAAAAATGTCTGGTTTTCAGAGGTTTCTGGTTTTTAAAGGTTAGATTTACAATAAATGGATCCAATGGGACCCGATTGTTTGTCTGGTTTTGACAGGATTCCAGTATAGAGGGGTTCCGGTTTAGAGGGGTTCCAGTTTAGACAGTATTAACATTTGCAGCCTGATAAGAGAAAATTTTGCTCAATGTTAGACTGGCTGGTAGAGATAGTCACAGTGAGATAACTTGAGACTGTCAAACCGGTGGAAGATGGATGGGCAGACGGATGGGTGGTGAAGTGCATACCCACTAGTACCGCTCTCAAAGTGCTATTTCCCTATCACAACCAACCAACCAGTCAGCTTGAGTCACAACAGGGAACCTTTTAAAAAAAACTATATTATGTTCGAGGCCTTTATGAGGGAAAATATCTAAAAAATAATTATGTTAAATAAACAAAAATTCCTCAGAATTTAAATTGTTGTCTTTTATATTGATTATTTAAAGAAAAATGCCAAAAATATCTACTGGCCCTTAATTAATTTTGTTGAGTATATAATTATTGTCATAAAACATCCTAAGAAGGGCCCCATGGAAAAATTTATTTTCCACCAAGCAATGAATAGATCCTTCTAAGATATGTTTTCCTGAAGGTTTTAATTTGCATCCATATGATAGCTAAGTTACAAAGTGAAAACGCATTTGATGGAAATTATTAGTTTTGTTTTTTTCCAGCTCATTATGTGCAGCTTCATTACTTAATGAGTTCTGCCAATATCACTTGCTTTCTGTCAACTTCATAACAAAAACATTAACATGTTAATTTAATATTTTCCAAAAGTTTTAAATGTTTGGGTTTTTGTTTAATATCTGAAAGTCACACAAATATTATCCAAAACTGTTGTAAGAGATTGCCCAAAACTGTTGTAGTACAACAAAAAAAATTCAATTTTTTGGTAAAGAGTGCAATTTTGTATGAAGAGGATAATAAAAAAATATTGTACAGTGTACAGTAAGAAAATAGTGCATTGTAACATTAACATCACAGATGTCAAATAGCACCCGATAACAAATGTATGAAAATAAACTAATCTTATTAACAACATGGTTGAAATAACCTTTTAGATGTCAAGAAAAAAGACAATCCAATAATTAACTGTCATTGACCTCTAGTAATATTTTTATCTGTAGTGTGGTCATTGGCTCAGTGCAGATGGCTGTTTGGATGGTGAGAAGACCAAAAAAAGTAAAGTTTGTTTTATTTAACGACACCACTATAGCATATTGATTTTTATCTTATCAGATATTCATATGGTCATACTGACACATTTTTATAGAGGAAACACACTGCTGCCAAACAAAACAAACTTAACTTTTTTTCAGTTCCTTTTGACATCCAATAGTCGATGATTAAAAAACAATAAAACTGCTCTGGTGCAATTGTTAGATAAATCAAATCATTTCATCCTTTTTAAGTTTATTTATTATTTTTATTTTGTTTTTGGAAGGGGGGCATGGGATGTGAGAATTGCGAAATACCATTTGTATAAACATAAACTGTTTATTTATTACTACAGTTTAATATATATTTATTTCAATTTATATTACATTTAGGAAAATTCCCAACCAAACAGATTTGTTTGTGCACATTTTCAGCTCGGTTATAAACAACCCAAAAATATTTTCATGATCCAATAAAACAATGTAAAACAAACTGTTACATTTTTGTTTCGTTGCCTGGCAGTGGCAGGAATAACGGACTATTTCAACCAATTAAAATACTGTAAACAAAAATATGTTTACGTGATATTTCATTATTGCTACAAATGTACCTATAACAAGGTAATTTGATGGACAAAAATTCATGTTACGCAAAAAGGACACTATTGCTAAATCACTTACCACACCATAGGGAACAACTTATCAAGGGAATTAAGTTAGCGCTGTAATTTAGATTTCGTGATTTTCGGGTGAATATTTTCAGCGCTGTAATTTAGATTTCGTGATTTTCGGGTGAATATTTTCCGTGAAGATATTCCTGTTTACAGTTGCCATAAGATAGCTGTTGGATACAATTAGTTCAACCACATTTTTACTTTTTCTGTTTTCAACAGGACAACAATTTGGAATATTTTGTCCATTCTATTATTTATAACACAGTAAATGTGAAATTTACTTGACCACACACACATATCAATGTTATCACTGCAAGATTTCAATAAAAAAATATGAATTTCTCCGACAAAGTCACAAGACGAATTTTACATGAATTTTGTAGGAATCTTACCTTCGTCTGGCACGAGGTGTTACACAACGTTCCCCAGGAACCCGTCTTTGTGTGGCGCTGCGACGGCGGATTGGACGTCCACTATCTACAATGGCATCCCATGCTGGCGGACTTGGTGATTCGGTCAAGTCAATGATACCACCAGAAGTTTTCCTTCGTTTTCTACTCGGACTCTCACTCTGAAGAAAATAATAATAATCATTTAGAATTTTAAATAAGTGAAGAAGTAAAGTTTGTTTTGTTTAACGACACCACTAGAGCATATTGATTTTTATCTTATCATCGGCTATTGGATGTCATACATATGGTAATTTTGACACATTTTAAAATAAGTGAAGTCAAACTGGATGTATGTCATCCACATTTTAGTCTTAAAATCAACCTGAAAAAAGGTTTACTGCATTATAAAAAATAATAACTACTTTGCTACAATTTTAGTCGTAAAATCAACCTGAAAATTGATGTCACAATAAAATCCTAACTACATTACTGAAATTTTAGTCTTAAAATCAACCTAAAAATTGACTACTCTGTTACAATTTTAGTCTTAAAATCAACCCAAAAATTGACGGTCACAATAAAATCCTAATTACATAACTGAAATTTTAGTTTAAAATCCACCTGAAAAATTGACTGTGTCATGAGAAAACTGTAATTCTCCATGTTGTTTTCGACTATTCCCATCTTCACTAACGATGTGAAGTGTTTTATACACATATATTTCCTCATGCAAATACAGGCATTGGTCATTGGTTGAACCAATCAAATTGCTGTCTGAATCTGTCTGATAATTTTGAATGATAAACAAATTGTATAAAAGTGCTAATAGGTAGTTGGGGGTAAGGGGGAGGTGACCTGCGCATGTTTGTTTTCAAGTTTAATAGTACAGATTTATTAAAAAGATAATTTATTATGAATCCTGATTGATCAAACTTTAGCATAATATACCATGGACTGGAAAAATGTTTAATGTGACTACATCATTAAATAAGTGTTCAGTCACTTATATACTATGAAATAGATTCAGTCACTTATATACTATGAAATAGATTCAGTCACTTATATACTATGAAATAGATTCAAACTAAATAAAAGTCTGTTGAGAGTTTGTATCCATAGGTGGATCTAAGGGTGGGCCCCCTAAATTTAGTGATTTTTATATTTTTTACGTTGAAAATGTTTTCGGGAATGTTTCTGACACTTAGGCACATGTCATTGGGGTGGATATTCTGGATCTGTCACTGTTTTTATTTAGTCTAAATTCAAACAAAAAACATATCTGTAGTTAGTATCTTGACATTAAAGTAAAATTTGTTTTATTTAACGTCTCTAGAGCACATTCTAAACCAGTATGATAAACACTGTGGTATGTAGTTCCATCTGAGGGATGTTTTTTTTTTTTAGCATTAGGCAAAATAATTTCTTAACCAGTAGTGGTATGTTAAACACTGTGGTGTGTAGTCCCGTCTGCAGGAAAAAAACTTTTTTTTTAGTATTAGGCAAAATAATTTCTTATAATAAAAAAAAGAAAGAGATGTTTGCTTAATGACACCAAAGCAAATTGTTTCATCAGTAGATATTAGGTGTGTTATATGTATGCACTAATATGTCTCATTGAACTCAATGCGTATGAAACGTTCTAGAAGTATGTAACGTTATTTTTAGCTGAGTGTGATGTCATCGAATAATGCGTAAAGTTCAAGGTTAACATGTTGACAAAGTTTCTAATATAGAAATTTCGAGAGTGTTCTGGGGTTTGAATATTTTAGAAGCCTTTTGGGCGTTTTACAATTTTTTCAATTTTACTTCTGATTTTTTTCAGGAACCTCTGTAGCAGTTAGGCTACTGTCATTGAGCCCCCTCCCATAAATGGATTTTCTGGATCCACCACTGCTTAAGAAAAAAACATTTACGGAAATTCAGTAACTACTAGCATCAGAAAGACAGAAACATCCAAGCATTAAAATCCACAAAGACATGACAATTCTAGACCGAAATTTTCCACACTCAAAATACATTTACTTATATCAAGGCAAAACAGAAATCACAAGCTGTAGTTAAGGTAATGCTGGTTAAAATGATTTAAAAAACCTTGATAGCAAGCCAATAACAATTTGTGTTGTTTTCTGAATATATTCTTCTAAATCTTCTAAATAACAGGTGTTAATGCTTTGTAAATGTATGGGGAGTGTTCAAAATAAGCACTTGTCCGCTTGTCCTGACAAGTGAAAATCTGCTTGGACAAGTGGAAAGTATCTCAGTAGTTATCCGGTGGACAAGCAAACATTTATATAAAGAAGTATCATGATTTTTAAATATCATAAACAGATTTTTAAATATCATAAACAGCTAACAGTAACAAAGACTAGTTTTGCTTTCTGGTTTTGGAATTTCTGTTTCCAGTTTTTCTTACAGTGACCCAAGAAGGCCTGTGGTACATTTTCTTGTCACTTATTTGGACAAGTGAAAATAATGCTGGACAAGTAATATCTAAATGTACTTGTCCAGTAGAAAGTAAAATTCCTGCTTTTTTCTATCACTGAGTGATGTTTTTGTTTTATTTTTCTCTTTTTAACCTAACTAGATACTAGTCTTTTTCATTTTAGTTTCATTAGATATTTGGGTGGTTAAAATTAAACTTTTTAAAAAGTTCAAACATATGTAGTCACGTTTTTGTGGAAAAGAAAAACATGTTTTGTAAAATCAAATCTAAGTCAAAGAAATACCATTCAAGATTTAATAAAGTTTAACAACTATGACTACCAAACACGCGTGTGACAAACACACACATACGCATGATAACCTCACACATGCATACAGAACTACATACGCATGACAATACCACACACGTAGCCTGAATGAGGCTGCCGCTATTCGTCAGTCCTGCTGGTTGATAGATTTAAAGGAAATGATAAATGATATCTTCTACGTCATTACAAAAACATGTTAATGGACCAGTTAAAAAAAATTTGGATTTAAAATGGCCAGCGGAAAGGAAGTTTGTATAACAACAACCAAAGTAAAGTTTGTTTTGTTTAATGACGCCACTGGAGCACAATGATTTTTATCTCATCATCGGTTATTGGATGTCATTCATAGCCCAAACTGCAGATGGGTCTACTTACTGAGAAGGATCAATCCCACGACCGACCGCTTCAAGGGCGAGCATGCTACCGACTGAGCACATGTTAATGAACCAGTTTCAAAAAAGGTTTTGAATTTAAAATGGCCAAAGGAAAGGAAGTTTGTATAACAACAACCAAGCACATTGTTTAAATCAGCGCAGTCTGGGCTATTTTCCGTTCCAACCAGTGGTCCACAACTGGTTCATCAAAGGCCGTGGTATGTACTGTTCTGTC
>JAUTWP010153261.1:0-21629 GCA_033042655.1 Cyathermia naticoides
GTCATGAGTGGCAAATAACATGTGTGACAGACACTTTGTAATCATATTCCTACCATTGGTTAAAAAACCTCAATGTGTTTACATGATGATGATGTCATTAAAAACTTTCTTTGTGTTGAGCAAGCCTCACATAAATATGATATTTACCTCATACACACTGTGATATAAAAATGATATTTACCTCATACACACTGTGATATAAATATGATATTTACCTCTACACACTGTGATATAAATATGATATTTACCTCATACACACTGTGATATAAATATGATATTTACCTCATACACACTGTGACATAAATATATTTACCTCATACACACTGTGATATAAATATGATATTTACCTCATACACACTGTGATATAAATATGATATTTACCTCATACATACTGTGATATAAATATGATATTTACCTCATACACACTGTGACATAAATGATATTTACCTAATACACACTGTGACATAAATATGATATTTACCTCATACACACTGATATAAATATGATATTTACCTCATACACACTGTGATATAAATATGATATTTACCTAATACACACTGTGATATAAATATAATATTTACCTCATACACACTGTGATATAAATATATTTACATCATACACACTGATATAAATATGATATTTACCTCATACACACTGTGATATAAATATGATGTTTACCTCTACACACTGTGATATAAATATGATATTTACCTCGTACACACTGTAACATAAATATGATATTTACCTCATACACACAGTGATATAAACATGTTTACCTCATACACACTGTGATGTGTTTTGTGTTGACCTCTGACCTATAGTAAACAGGTAATGTTGTTAAGAAATCTATAGTAAACAGGTAATGTAGAAGCACTGATATATAACTAAATAAACATACTTATCTTAGGCCAGTATTTTTTAATATTTAGGTTTACAAACAAGAACCTTTGCACACAAAGGTAGGCGGAGAGGAATTTTTTTTTAAAAGCGTCTATTCCGACGTGAGATATCTGTGCAACCACGAGGAGCAAAAACCAAATCGGACCAAAATGAGAGAAATATTAAAAATTTGTATATACAACGATATATTTATTGACGAAATAAGTGTTATTTCACACTGTTGTCTGATGAAATGAGCCACAATAACCAAAAGGACAGTTGCATAAAACTAGAATGGTAACTTTTTTTTCTTTAGATCTATTTGTGGAAGTCGTTGGCAAAAAAATAAAAGTGAAAAATATGACTTATTATTTTATTTTATTTGGAGCAAAATTTATGTCTGTCGGTTTGTAAATTGAATAATAAAAAAAATACTGGCCTTATCAGCTGTTTATATTTGTATATAGCTAAGGAAACACACTTATCTTATTAGCTGTTTATATTTGTATGTTATGTGTCATGATATTTTGTTACATCAAAGTGTATTTATAGCTTGAAGCTTAGTTGAGATGGGATCTAGCTCAATCGTAGAGAGCGGCATTTAGCTTCAACCATTCAGGGCTCAAAGTTAACACTGGCACCAGCAGCAGTAGGCCAGGGTTACTAAGACTGGTTACTAAGGCTGGTTACTAAGGCTGGTTACTAAGGCAGGTTACTAAGGCTGGTTACTAAGGCTGGTTACTAAGGCTGGTTACTAAGGCTGGTTACTAAGGCTGGTTACTAAGATTGGTTACTAAGACTGGTTACTAAGGCTGGACCAATCGGATCTATGTGTTTAAACTGTAATGTTGATAACATAAATTTAATTATGTATTTATGCTACAAACTTAGTTTAGTTTGTTTTTCAATGATGTAATTTCAGTTTGGCAAACTTATGTTCTGTCATGTTTAATGTTTTATCTTGCAGACAAGAAATGCTAAAGAAAGTTCAAATCTACAATGCATTTTATGAAGGGAAAGTGAGAAATCAAATTACCACAGAAAAAGTAAGTATAAATATTTTACTGCAAACGTTCGTTTCAAGAAATCAAATTACTACAGATGATCAAAAGAAACAAACCAAGATTCTAAAACCTAAACGTGAACATGCAACATTGCATCCTCAAAAGATTTTTTATTAGAATGATGTGAACAAAATTTAATTCTCAAGAATATAGATTGTTTTGAACATGCAACATGTTTTGGTTTTCCTTCAGTAGTCTATCGTAGTCTCGGTATAGTTTCGTTCGGTCGTCAGTATATATTAAATATATAGAACTTGAAGTTGTATTAGCATTTGGTTCATTTTAATCTTGTCTTGAAGTGGCAGTCTCTGGGTTTTTTTTAATAGTTAACCATTCAGAATATATTTTGTATGTTTGTTTGATGCACACCGCACTCCATTCTTCTGACGCAAGGATCAGCTGTACCGTATTTAGGTCACATGAAAAGCGATATGACTTAGCGATGGCAGATAGGTGGCGACCCACTATGCCGATTTATAGTGTATTTCATGTGGTCTAATTACGATACAGCAAATTGTTGTGTCAGAAGAATGGAGCGTGGTGCGCATCAAACAAACATACAAGATATATTCTAAATGGTTAAATATTTAAAAAAAAAAAAAAACTTTAAAGCTGCAACTGGAATATTTTATATTATTCAGTGCTGTAGTAATAAAAATAGCTGTGGAAAATTATTAGGTTTTATTTCTTATAATGATAACAGTTTTAAATGAACATTAATATAACATATAATATAAGTAAATGTATATTAATTTATAATTTTGTTTTTATATCATACTTACTTTCCATACGTTCCACAGTATTGTACCCAAATATGGAATCTGAAAAATTAACCATTAAACATTTTATAAAAATTACATTTAAAAATATATAGCTTCCGTTATCTGTTAAATAAAAATTAAGTTATTATCAAAAACATGCTTTACGTAGACTAAAAATATAATATAAATATTTCTTTTAATTTACTGAATATAATTATTATCAAAACTTCTTTTAAACAGATGGGAAAAATAACAAAAAATTAAAATATTAAAATTGAAATTATTTCTTTTAATTTAATGAATACAAATATAATTAATTAATATCTAACTCGCTTTAAACTGAAAAACAACAACATCAAAACACAAAAACTAAAGAATATATAAAAAAATTCTTTAAACCTAATGAATACAAAAATAAAATTCTTTAAACCTAATGAATATAAAAATAAAATATTTAAAAAACTGTTTAAATTAAAGGTGGTGTAAGAACCCTGGAATATCAAAAGGAAATATTTAGAAAACTTTGTTTCTACATTCAGACAATATCAACTGACCATCGAGAATAGGAACCGAGTCGCTGTTGATGGAAGCGTCGGAGAAAGATCCCAGTTCGTGACTGTCCTTGGAATTATTTCTTTGATGACGTTTCCTCCGGAAGAAACTTCTCCGCGTTGAACCCGAGCCTCTTCTAGACGCCATTTTCAACTCATCCGAGTCATGCAGACTCAAACTCTCTGACAAACTCCGTCTCAACACTTCATCTTCCAACCTGAATTAATAGAATAAATAAAACTAGGTCAAAGAACCATAACCATAAGTGTTTTGTCCCCTCTATCCTAAAAAATGTGATGTGAGAATATCACCGAGCTGGTTAGCAAAATGTTAAGATTCGTATCCTGTATTTTCAGGGGTCGGAATATACAATTTTCCACTATTCAAAAATTAGTAATTTTCCAAGCATAACAGTAAAGAAAAGTTTGTTTTGTTTAACGACGCCACTGGAGCACATTGATTTCTCTCTTATAATCGGCTATTGGACGTCATTCTTATGGTAATTTTGACACATTTCTTTTAGAGGAAACCCTTTGCCACCACATAGGCTGCTTTTTCCGATAAGCAGCAAGGGATCTTTTATATGCACTTCCCCAGACAGGACATTACATACCACAGCTTTTAATGAACAAGTTGTGAGCACTGATTGGAATGGAAAATAGTCCAAACCACATGTGGGTCCACTGAGAAAAAAATGTAAAGTTTGTTTTATTTAACAACGCCACTAGAGCACATTGATTTTATCTTATCAGCGGCTATTGGATGTCATTCATATTGTCATTTTGACAGAGTTTTAGAGGAAACCCACTGCTGTAACATAGGCTACTCTTTTCGATAAGTAGGAAGGGATCTTTTAAATGCACTTTTCCATAGCCTTTGATAAACCAGTTGTGGAGCATTGGTTGTTGATGAAACAATTGTTGGACCTGACTGGAATGAAAAATAGCCCAAACTACAGGTGGGTCCACTGAGAAGGATCAATCCCAACCTGAATTAATAAAACTGAATCTTTATACCAACAAAAATCTTTCTGATAAAGCTCTTCACTGTCTGAGCGGGCCGTGGTATGTATTGTTCTGTCTGTGGAAAAGTACATATAAAAGATCTCTTGCTGCTTATCGAAAAGAGTAGCCTATGTGGCAGCAGCAGGTTTCCTCTAAAAGCTATAAAAGAAATGTGTCAAAATTACCATATGAATGACGTCCAATAGCCACTGATAAGGCCAAGTAAAAGAAATAACATGTTTCTCGTCCCCGCCCGTGCCCAAAAATCGCGCCGCACATGTTTTTCATTTTATTTTTTATTATCAAATTTCCTGCCAGAAAACGGTGCAAAAACACTTTCGAGCAATTCGCTTTTATATGTATATTAACCTATGTAAAATGTTTCCACATGACAATAGGATACATAAACTGTGGTATCAGTAGATGGAAAGTTAAAATACAGCCACAAATACCATCATTCAACATTAATTCCGTTATGGGTCGAAACGACCCATTTCGGAATTTGCAGTGTATACTGGTAGTTACGTATCAAATTACCTTTTATATGTATATTAACCTAATTAAAATGTTTCCACATGACAATAGGATACATCAACAGCGGTGTCAGTAGATGGAAAGTTAAAATACGGCCACAAATACCATCATTCAACCTTAATTCTGTTACGGGTCAAAACGACTCATTTCGGAATTTAAAGAGTATACTGGTAGTTACGTATCAAATTATCTTTTATATGTGCATTAACCTATGTAAAATGTTTCCACATGACAATAGGATACAACAACAGCAGTGTCAGTAGATGGAAAGTTAAAATACAGCGACAAATACCATCATTCAACGTTAATTCTGTTATGGGTCGAAACGACCCATTTCGGAATTTGCAGAGTGTAAGTACCAAATTGGGGTACCTTTCATATGTAGGCTATATAAACCTATGTAAAATGTTTTCACATGACAGTGGCCTCCGAGGCCCAGTGGTTAAGCTGGTAGATATCTCAGTCGAGGCATGGTATTTTTAGACTAATCTCAGTACCCAGAGTGAGAGCTCTGCAAGGCTCAATGGGAAGGTTTATTCAATTAAACCGACCAGTGCTTTCATAACTGGTTTGACAAAGGCCCGGCCATGGTTGGTGCTATCCTGTCTATGGGAAAGTGCTTAAAAAAGATCCCTTGCTTCTTATCAAAAAAAGAGTAGCCGCCCTAGTGTGGTGGTACCAGGTTTACTCTCTTCTATTAACATTACTATCTGTCCAGACGGAGTAAATGCTGACAAACCAGTCGGCAAATTGGGCTAGCGGGAACTCACTTCTTTCCGTTAGTGTGACCGTGCATCCCCCTCTGCTCCTTCCCCTCTCCCCCACCCACCCTTTTCATGTCCCGGACGCTGTGGATGGAAACGACCCATTTCGGAATTTGCTGAGTGTAAGTACCAAATTAGGGTACCTTTCATATGTAGGCTATATATAAACCTAGATGTAAAATGTTTCCACATGACAGTGGTTTCATAACTGGTTTGACAAAGGCCATGGTTCATGCTATCCTGTCTATGGGAAAGGGCATATTAAAGATCCCTTGCTGCTTATCGAAAAAGAGTAGCCCCATTAGTGTGGCAGTAGCAGGTTTCCTCTTTTCCATTAACATTAATATCTGCCCCAGACGCAGTGAATGGTTTCAACCATAAACGGCGCTTTTGAAGCGGTCGGTCGTTGGATCCATCTGCAATTTGGGCTATTTTAGATAAAAATACATGCCTTGACTGAGATTCGATCTCAGTAACAACCAGCCTCGTCCGATAGCTTAACCACTCGGCAACGGAGATCGGTGTCAGCTCAGAGTATTTACGTGCTTCAATCAGATAACTGTTCAAGCACACTCCCATCCTCTGACCATGGCCAGGGTTCGTTCCCAATGGAAGATATGGGGGGAATCGAATGGAGGCTATGGAATTTATAACTAAGTTATTAAAAATTAGACTTATATCAAATATGTTGTTAGCGAGAAAGTATTTTCTTTGGGCATTTCCTAAAGGTTTTTAATGTTATGATAACAATCTTGGCCCAATTTGTTGGGGTTGGTCTAAAAAACAAAACAATAAAGGGCTAAAATTAAAAGGGCTCTTTAATTCTTAAAACCCCTATCAGTAGCTCAGAGAGCTGGCTAGATGGGGAAGGCAAGCCTTGCACCCATGTTACAGAAGGGTCCACCTTACGGTTTCATCATATAGTTAGTCCCCAGTTGTCGATTGCGACTTGCCCAGTTGCAGGGAGGATGGAACAGTCCGACGAAGGAAGGGGGAACACGGGAGGCGGGCTAGCCTACGCCTATCCTACCACCCAAATGCCCTACGCCAAAACCTACCGCCAGTAGCCCGCCACCCGCTCCCCGTCCCCAAGTCCGACCGGACACCCGCCCCACCCCATGGCAGGCAGCCATCCACAACTGAGAACCGGTTATGGGAGAGAAAAAATTAATAATAATAAATAAATAAATAATGTATTTAGTGGTAATGGTTTAAGTTGATGGGCCGAATTGGTCAAGATCAAAGCAAATATCGGTCCCTACCAGCAAATGACACGCCCTCCCAAGCAACCTTTTAATCTGCCCATCTGTCCCCCGTAAGAGGCACATGCCTCCCCGAGGTAAGGCAGTAGGGCATCCAACCTAGACTCATTATACAGTTAAACATAAATTGTGTATGCAATCGATTACTTTGTTACACGTTTGTTTAATCATATTAAATTTTATGAAAGAAAATGATGATGCAGACATTTTTCATCTGTCCATATCCTGTCCTAAAGCAGATATTGAACTGTTCGCGTTTGTTCTTTGTATATTAAATAATCTCGTTCGGGAAATATGATAATCTAGGTACTCGAGTCGTAAACATCGTCTGTCATGGACATGAATGCAATATCCTCTATATATTGACAGCTATAAAAAAAACGCAGCACCAATTCAAGTGTCATTCGTGTGGTTTGTAATTTTAAGAAGTCAGCTCCCGAACAATAGCGTGCTTCAACACGTCCATAAACTTACATTAATTCTACCCTACATTTCAGACCGTATCTCCACAAAAACTAAAAAATTAGCCAAATAAAAGAGTACTTCGTTTTCTATGGGCCATTAGCTGTCAGAATATTTTCAACAACGTCGTTTTATATACGTATAGTTGGGGTAAAACAGATAACGCATAATGCTATTATATATAGCGAATTAGTACTGCGAATGAATAGCTAGGGATGTTTACCATCAAATTTGTTAAAGGTTATCCTACCATGATAGTCGACGTAGACACTTTTATTACAAAATTACAAAATCCAATTACAAAATCCAATATAGTTGCCAATATGACCGCCGCGTCATTGTTCTCTTTTTGTAACTGTTCACATACTTCGACTAAATTGATACTTTTTCCTTTATCTTATCTAGGTTTTTTGGGGTTACGGAATCAATGTTTTACCTATGAAATGAAGTGATATAATGGAAGAATTTCATATTTTGTTGGAAGGGTCGACATATGACAGAACATGCTGGTTTGGCTATGTGAGCAATTAGCTAGCATCATTATCCTTTAGTATCTTTGACATAATGTATTACCTATATCTCAGCAACAGATTGCCTGAGTGAATCAGGTACTTTACAGATTTCCTGACATACTAGTATTCAGACATTCTACAGAATGTCTGGTTTTACACATCATATATATTGGTTGGCCAAAAAAGAAAAAACATCCTGAACTTTAAGGGTTAATAACTTTGCAACAAACCTAACTATTGGATTTGCTATGAAACTTCACACAAGTCAAATTTATGAAACTGTCAAGTCCCTGTGTCATATACTTTTTTTCTGCTGTTCGAAAATGCAATGGCAGAAACTGGTTGTTATTTGTGAAACTGACAAGATAAGTTTTTGGGGTCATGGATGACACCTGCTAATCTTGTTAATAGAAGGAGAGTCTAGTCTGGCACCTTTGTGGTGTTAGCCTTTTCAGTCTTAGACCTTGATATTTGATTATTTGAGGTCATAACTTGGTACTTAATCAGAAAGATGAGGTAATTACTGAAACATGTTTCAAGGAAAAGAGCTGGTGTGGTGCGAGGATTATGAGGGAATTCCCTTTAAAAGGTGTAATATGCGAACACTCCACCACCTTATTGAAAAAAGGACCAGGTTCTACCAGTAAAAAAATGAGGCACTTGAAGGCCAAGAACTGTAAAAACAGAAACAAATATGGATTATAAAGATTACGTGGAGCAAGCAATTGTGTCTCAATGATTGTTTTATCCCTTTGATTACATTCCATCATAGGACTCAAATCAAACATCAAGCTCCCAGCCTATTCAGAACAAGATGGTAAAGGCTAACACCACGTAGGTTCAAGACATACCAGACCCCTTCTGTTGATACTTGATTTATAGGTGCCATCCATTGGTGGGTGTATTTTATCAGCGTCCTTACTAGAACAATCAGTTATTTACTTCAAAAAAGGCTAGCCAAGGTCCCCAGGTTTCATCAAATTCTTTAAGAAGACAATTTTTATATAAAAAAAATTATTTTTCAATTTTCAATTTGTCATTTAATTTATTTTAAGGGCTTCAGCATTTTGAATTTTCATTTTGTATATGTAACATTTTACATTAATAATTAACCAATTTAAAAAAAAATCTTTGACCTGTATTTTTGTCAAGTATAATATGTGTACCCTTTGTTGTAATCTTGAAACAGTATTTCCCGTTTAAATTTTTTCAGGTTTATTTTGCCAAATAAAATTATGAAATAATTGATTTATTTGTTTTGTTATTATATCTAGTGGATTTGGTAGTGAAATAAGTAAATTAATTATTTTTGATATTATTAGAGTTTTAACAACAGTAATTCGACCTAAAACAGTTAACTTTCTTGATACCGGGTAACCAATGTTTTGTTAATATTTTCATTTTTAATATGTTTTGTTCAAAATTATTAACAATGATTTCTTCAAGATTGACAGAAAATTGTACTCCTAATTAATAGATTAATGTTTTATTCCCCCATGCTAATTTCCATTTTACATGATGAAATACATCTTTAATTCTTTTTTTACTACCAATCCAAATGATCTTTGTCTTTGGATAATTTATCTTCAAACAAGAAACATTAGCATACTGATTCTTAAAGTGGTGTCCAGGGATTTCCAGAATCCATCAAGGTCAAGGTGAAGTTTAACGTCTACGTTCAGAGCCAGGCTGTTATAGCAGACGCTTCGGGATCCACCGCACACTGCTCACCCGGACTGCTTCAGCGAACAACATGTCTTGTGGATTTGTTTACCGAGATTTTGTGCTCCAGCTTCCTACTCCTGTAGGCGAAGCTTTGAAGCAGTTTGGGAAGAGCCTTAAAGAGTACCGGATTACTCAGTCTTCCGGACTTTCTACGCTGGTCTTGTCTTTTTGCGACAGGCCAGCACAGACAGGAGGCAGGCGCCGAAACCGGGGGAAAGTTTCCAGGGGCGGAGAGAAGGGGGGAGACAAACAGACAACCGACGCTGTGGCTGCAAGTCTCCCTTCTAACTCTGTCGTTCCGGAGGCCATTCCCAAGCTGGATTGTTGTACACAAACCGACCCAGCACCGGTCCAGGTGCCCCAGCCTACAGCTCCCGTGAGAGCCCCTAAAAGTGAGGCGGCGTGTTCTCCAATAGGACCTCCGGTCGAGCGCGTGGCTCCCGAACCCAAGCGCCGGAAGACGGCTACGAAGCAAGTAGAGAGCAGCGACACTAGCTACACCAACAGCGACGATGACATCAGCGACAGACAACCCGAATCCCCTTGGAGTCTGGTGATGAAGAAGTTTCCGTCACAATTCCAAGGGTGTCTTTCTAGGCCAACGAAAGACGCCACAAAACTTCTTCACCCAGACTTTAACGGAAGCCCACTCGACTACAGATACACCGGGGAAGGCGGCATGAGGTGGGGTGTGAACAGAGTGAGCCGGTCAACTGGACAGACAGAGCTCTGGGTGCAGTCGGAGCTGAACGGGACATACAGACAGGCCCTCCTGACAAGATTCATGGAACGTGACGTTCTGCATCGGCTGCTCCAGTTTGTGTTGGGTGACAACTTCAATATGACGCGCAGAGTCGAGTTCACATCCTTCTTCAGCCAGTACCTGCCCAAGTGGTAAACAGACGACTTCCCCGATGTCAACGGCCTTTGCCTCGGTAAATATCACAGTTTCTAGAGTCAGACTTTAAACACACGCGTTTTTGTTGGTTTACTTTTAGGTCCGCGCACCATCGTAAATTCAAAATTCCTTTGTTCAGTTTTTTGTAAACAGTCTGACTCATACTTTTCTTTAGGCGAAACTTGTGATTGGAAATTGCTCAAACCAAGTTTCATTGTTTCGAACGAGCATTCAAAATTCATAGCTTATTTACCCAACATGATTGCTATTAAATTGTTAGCGCACTAATAATTGTAAATGTTTAAATCCATAGCTCGCTTTTTCTCCCCCCCCCTGTCTTGGACAGAATCTCTGGCGATCCCAGAGTTTGTGCCCTCGAGAGGCGTGCTTGAACACTTGTTTGTGATGTAAGCACGTAAAACTTTTGTCCAGTCCATCCACCGCATCTAAAATGAAGGTTGTATCATCTGCATATTGAGATACTACATATACTTCACCTTATAATATGTTTATCCCTTTTATTTCCTTAGAATTTCTTATTAATATCGAAAGACCTCAGCACAGATTATACATATATAGGAGGAGAGGGGATCACCTTGTCTACAACCTCTTTCTAGTTTAAAGCTTTCAGATAAGAAACCATTTTGGATTACTCTAGACTCAGAATTATTACAGAACACTTTGATCCATTGTTTTATTGATGTTTTATTAAATAAATCTAAAGTCTGTTCAATAAAATTCCAGGAAACCTAATCAAAAGCTTTTTCAAAGTCAACCAATAGCAGCAATCTTGGAATTTTATACAACTCTCTGTATTGCATGACATCATAGATTAATCCTATATTTTCCCAAATATATCCCCCTTTAATGAAACCAGTCTGATCTTTTGCAATTATTTTATCTAACACTTTTTTAATTCCATTAGCAATGCAACCAGAAGCTATTTTGTAAATGCAATTTAGTAATGTTATTGATCTCCAATTTTTAAATGAAATGTTTAGATTTATCTGGTTTTGGTATGCAAGTTATTATTCCCAATTTCTGTGTATTTGACATTTCTTTAATGTCGTAACTGTAATTTATTGATCTTACAATAAAATGACCTAAATCTAACCAAACGAATTTTAAAAACCGCGGAAAATCCATCTGATCCTGGGCTCTTAATTTTTCATATCTTTAAGAAAGGCCAATGCCTCAGAATATTTTATTTTACCTTCTAATTCATCTGCTTCAGCATCTGTTAATATCTAAGTTCATATTTCTGATATGTTTAAAATTTCTTTTTATATTTGACTCATTTTCAGCTTGTCTAGAATATAAAGTTTTATAAAATGTTTTAGTTTCTTCTAAAATAGTTTTTGATCAGTTATTATCTTACCATTGTTAAGTTCTATTCAAGAAATAAGTTTACTATAAAGGTTTATCGATTTTAAACTGCACACATTGGACTTAACAGTCTTTATATAGTACATCTTTCCAAAACCAGGTTTTAATGTTACCTTTCTTATGCAAAATAAAATAATCCCCAGAAAATTAAAGGATTGCTAAAGTTATTAATAATTTACCCATTTGTCATTAATTGATCATTGTTTTAACGACTTAAGGTCCAGTTCATTTTAAAAGGTCTTCCAAAGACTGAATTTTGAGATATTAAATTGAAACAAAGACAAGTATTATTTATAGATTTATTGGTAACAAATAAGTATTGATTACATAATAAACAAACATTTCATATATACAACTATATGCATAGCCAGCAAGAAGAACACAAACTCCATCTGATTCCACTTTAAAACAGTCTTAAGTTGTGCGCACGTTGATTTAACCACTATTACCAGCAAGTCTTTTAATAAGCCACTTTACCACGTTAGAATAAAACTTCGCAAACTTTTTCACCCATTATCACGTATCGTTATCCTGTTGACGATTGCACTGCTCTATAAAAGTCATTATAACCAAGGGGAAACGACTCTGGTTGAAATCCTGGAATTCCATATGAAATGTATGGGTTATATTGAATGGATGGAAGAACAGGAGAGGGCACCACTGGTGTCTTGTGGTGTCTTCTGGGTACAGGAGTTGTGGAAATGTCTCTGGACTGCAGAATACGGAGAATGTTCTGGGTGGCTACGGATTCTGCTTTTGAGTCGACGACTTCTGCTTCGCGTTCCTTGTCGCGTTTGTACTTGGTTCTACGGTTCTGAAACCAGACTTTTACCTGTAATCAGACAGACACACTAACAATTAAACAAACATCAATAGCCTACAAATCAACATTGTGTATTGTCTAACACTCCTTTCCTCCATTTTTACAATGTAAAACGTAAAGCTTTGTTTTATTTAACGACGCCACTGGAGCACATTGATTTCTTATCTTATCAGCGGCTATTGGACATCATTCGTATGGTCATTTTGACATTTCTTTATCGAGGAAACCCGCTGCCGCCACATAGGTAAATCTTTCCGATAAGCAGCAAGGAATCTTTTATGTGCACTTTCCCACAGACAGGACGGTACATACCACGACCTTTGATGAACCAGTTGTGGACCACTGTTTGGAACGGAAAATGGCCCAAGGAGAATGATCGATCCTACGACCGACCGCTTCAAAGGTGGACGCACTACCTACTGAATTACATCCCACTCCTTTTACAATGCAATTATAATTGCTAATACATATTATATATTATGATAAGTATTAACTCATACATTGAAATGAAAATTAACGCAGTTGATCTAGTTATGCTAATTAGTTGGGCGGGTTTACATGTAACATTGCATTTACAACTCGTCAATCATTTTGAACTGACCTGTGTTTCTGACAGCTGCAGTCGTGCGGACAGATCCGTTCTTTCCTTGCCGACCAAATACTGATTGCGTTGAAACTCTCCTTCCAGTTGACAGAGCTGTTCTGTAGAGAACGTGGTTCTGGTTCGCTTGGGCCGGTCTAAATCTAGAGCCTTGGGGAAGACTAGCTCCTTCACAACACCATTAGCATCTGTAAGAGAAAACACAGTTTTATTATATGAACTACACTGTAGTTATGATTAAATTCACTATGACCATAACTGTTGTTACTGCTGCTACTCCTGCAGCTGTTATGCTACTGGTGCTGCTATTACATTCGGCATCATTACAAGAAGATAGTAATTTAGACCTACCAACAAGTAGTAGAGAAATATAATTTTCAGTCGGTCAAACCTAGTGCTTATACAATAAATAATTTCTATTTATTGATGTGTATGTTTTCTATGGGAGGGCTCTGGAGTTAAGGGAAGAGAACTTTGCATCTACTCTAGAACTCATAAATATGGAAATAATTGGGAACACTTAGTTAATTTGTGTCTAGGACTCGTGAAAGCTTTTCACTTCAGGAAAGGCGTGAGTTGTACTTGCTGAGCATTCATGCTGGGTTGAAGCCAATAGTGAGATACAAATTCCATGCCTTGACTGAGTTTTGATCTCAGTACTTGGTGGCTTCAGGTCAATTAGCGTAACCATTACACTGGTTGATCAAATTGAAACTATAAATCTGTAAGCACGTAACTGAAATACACGTCGACTAATCTCAGCAGGAATCGTGTATAACCTAGGTTAATTGTTGTCTGGTGATTGCAATCGAAACAGTGTCATGCATTTGAAAAGCAGCTTGGCATGACACGAGTTATTGGAGCGACAAGGACTCGTTAACCCTAAACACATAGACATATCTATATACTAATCACAGCATACACACTAACAATTATAGTAGATATAGTCTTGTTACTTATGAGCAAGATAACATTTAATTAACCTTTTCTATAAATGTTTAATATACTTAGATATAGCATTATTCCTTATGAACAACATGACATTTAATTAACCTTTTCTATAAATACGTAATATACTTAGATATAGCCTTGTTCCTTATCACATTGATTAATCTTTTCTATAAATAATATGCATAGACACAGCCTTGTTCCTTGTGAACAAGATCACATTAATTAACCTTTTCTATAAATACTTAATATGCAAAGACATAGCCTTGTTCCTTGTGAACAAGATAACATTTAATTAACCTTTTTTGTAAATATATAATATACTTAGATATAGCCTTGTTCCTTATGAACAACATGACATTTAATTAACCTTTTCTATAAAATTTAATACGTAATATACTTAGATAGGAACGAAACACTTATCAGGCTCAGTCGCACAAGTAAATTAGGACGTATTGGCGAAGTAATCCATCTAAGTCGTTGTTACTCTTCATGAGCACAATCCTTACTTATCTAATACTGGACAGAAAACAAGCTACTTAGCAACATCTATCGCCTATCCACGCGCCACGATGATATTTGTGCACTTTTTAAGGAGGTTCCATATTAATGACAGTGCGTTGTGTGAATGCATACAATACAAATCAGACTCTAGCACATATTTTACATAAATCTAGAAGGTGCAGACATTACCACCAAGCTATAAGTTGCTGATTTAAACCTGACAGTACAGTTTATGATAACCATCGACCTACAGATATGAATTAGGAATCGAACGTTAAAGAAGTCAGGGGTGTTTTTTTACAAAAAAATAACATATGAAACATTGAATGTAACAGTCAATGATTAAACAATGCGCTCAGTGCCTTTAAAAATGCTTGGTTTTCTAACGATCCTATTTGACTAATTAATCATATGCAAGTTCCAACCATGTGTTAAAACAAAGTATAGTACAGTTACCTCCTTTGTTCTATAGTCCTTTACACTCTGATTAATGAGTAAACTTGCAAATTGATTGTTTAAAATATTTTTGGACGTCATATATATGATGATGGTCATATGATTAAGTTATCTGGTTTTAATTCAGTTTACGTGTTCTCCTTATTCAAAGAATTATAATTTTATAATTATCATTTATTTTAAAACATACGATGGTGTTCTCACAATTCTGCCAATATTTGTTAATATGATTTAAATATCTCAAAACAGAATATTCATTTAATTTATTATTCATCGATTGGCTGATTCAGACTGATTATTACACATTAAACTTTTGATTTTATTGAAACACTAATTTTATAACCGATCATTGACCACAAAAACGGATCCAGGATAGAGTTAAGGACAGATAACTTATAGGTTACTGTGTTCAAGGTAGTATTATGATTTTAAATTTTGTCAATGAGTCTACCTGGTTCGACCATTGCGGCCCTCAAATTCACAATCAGCAGTGCCGCCGTAAAAAGATGTTGCAAAACTGATTTGCAATGGCATGCTATGTCATTGTTGGATATTTACTTTGTTAATATTCTTACAAAACTGTTGTCACAAGATGATCCGAATTTTGAAGGCTGCCAGTGGTTTATTCTAACAGCAAGTATCAGAACATGCCACTTAAAATGGAACTGAAGTTTTTTTTAACCAGAAACATCCAAACAAGCAAAAACTTGTTGCATAAATGCATTTTGACACGAAGAGATCCGATTGTTGAAATTTGAATTTGTTACATCAATAGAGCGACCCGACATCCATTGACATGTCAGCATTATAACTGATTATAAGCACTTAGGTGTTTCTTTTACGTTTTCGGACACGTCCGTCTTGTTGAACTGTATAAGGAAACCAGTGCTACAGTTCAAAATGATTCAATCATGCTTGAGCACAAACTATTTGTTTCCCTTCAATGACGAGCACATGTGTGCGCAGTGAAAACAGCCCCATGACGTCCGTCGCTCGCCGAATGCTTTACAAAACATTATACACTTTGACAGATCTGTAGATGAATATACGATTTAATAAAGCCCATCGAATACAACTACATAATGCATTCATTATAGTTTTTGATTATTCCTCTGTGATGACAATATGGGTCTTTCCATGGCTTCCACTCGTATACAGAAAACACATCATCTATGAGATTAACAAATTTGCCTCAAATTGTGCAAATCCATAAGCCCACATAACGAGACCTGTTTTCTATGTTGCGATAACTTAGTCAAGAAGAAAAACGGACGGACAATACTAAGTTTGACACGACTCCCGGTCGACTATTATCTCAGCATGCAGAACTAGAAGATAAAAGAGTGCTCGGTGGGGGTGACTGGTATACAATGTATCAATTGTCCGGGCAATGTAATTAGCAGTCATATAGACGAACGCTGTTGACAAATTGTGGGAGGCTAAAGTAGCCAAATACTAAAGAATGAAGATCGACAGGAAAAAGAAATAAATGCAACTTGTTTAAAATTGATTTCTGATGGCGGGGGTTTCTGTGTTTGGTTTCCGTCACACCTGAGCAGATCGTTTCATACACGTGACGTGAACGATGATGTTTGCGGTATTGTTGTGAAATACGAATACCTGTCCGCCACAATGTCAAGCACCAACTAATGACAGCACTTGTAGTTTTTGCTAAATTTATGGGAGTTTTTAGCGTAACAAACATACAATTAAGAAAAATAGAAAACCAAAACATACAAGAAAACAAATTATTAGAGTAAATGCTTGGCACAAATGTTGGTTTAGGTAAGTATCTGGCGTCAATGAGGTTTCAGGTGGGACTATTGTCCTCACTAAATCGGTCACGTTTGATGGAGATGACACTGACAACATGTTAAGTTGTAAGTGTATCAATCTATGTTCTCTCAATAACATCATATAAAGCACTGTCCATACTTCTGTCAATCAATTACAATAGTGCATTCACAGAGGTCATAGCGTTTACGTACGTTAAGTTGTAACTGTATCAAACTATGTTCTTTCAATAACAGTTTATAAAGTTCTGACCATACTTCAGTCATACAATTACTATATAGTGTATCCACAGAGGTCAAAGCGTTTACGTATTTCCATTGATTTGACAGGATCTCTTTCCCTTCCCCACCTTACATAGCAACACACAGCAATTTAACACATTAAACTACGCTTAATTCATATTATAACGTTGAGTTATAATTAGGCCCTACTCTATAGTCCTGTTCAATTGGTTAGACCCTAATTATTTTGCAAATGTTATATTCAATCCTTGTTTTCTTTACATTTATTTGAAAACAAAGCCAAACCAACAGGTTTTAAATACACCCCCCACCCTCCATCCCCCACTTCTAATACAACCGAGGTTTTGTAACAGACAGTTTGAATCCATATGAACCGTGTGTAATGTTTCAATGGTGCATTTTTATAATGTTATAGTGCCCTTTTTGTCTTGGACACCCCACCCCACCCCTCATCAGAAAAGCTAGATCCGCCTCAGAAAGGTATCAAAGGGATAGATATTGGGATGTTAAAATTATTTATATTATTGTATGCAGATGACATAGTCTTATTAGCAAATACTAAGGACGTGAACAAATTGCAACAGAATTGTTTTCATTTATTTATTATGAATATTGTAAACGGTGGAAATTAGTTTTTAATACATGTATTAAAAATACAAAGATTATGGATTTTCAAAAAGGAGGAAAGTTACCAAATAGTATGCAGTTTAAATATAGTTGTTCAATAACAATGATGTATTTTCAGAGGTCAAAGCTTTTACAAACTTTAAAGTGAGTTTTTTTCCATCATTCCCAAAATCATCTTGCATTACCAACACATACACTTAACAACATAATGTTCTTAACCTGCTAGTGAATGATCGGTGCCCTACTCGCTGAATTACACGTGTTTACTGAGACAACGTTTATGTGATTGATTCTAAACCTTTATCCGTCACAGTGCAGCGTGGTCTGACTTACACAATACAATATTTTCTTTTTACACGTGGTAATTTACTTCACGTAGTGCCATACAATTGATTCATTGCAGACCGTGGTTTGTTGTATATTAGTTTTAGCAAATGTCTATACAAGTGACGTTTCTGCCCAGTAGTGGGATCAGAAATAAATAAATAATTACCGGCGCTCCAACACTTTTTTTAATCAACAGTTATTAGGTGTCAAACATATGGTGTCTACGATTCAAAATAAACCCTCTGCCGCCATGCAGGATAATTTTCCAGATAAGCTGGACTGGAAATAGTTTTAACGTGCTTACATCACAAAGGTGTTTAAGCACTCCGATAAGTACAGTTTGTTTTGTTTAACGACGCCACTGGACCAACAATTATAAGAAGTTAATTATTTCGTAATTATTACACTTGAAAACCCATGCAATAAATATTTAGACATTTCCAGAACATTTCTAGGACATACGACATTTTCTAGATATATTTGACTATTCACCTATAATTATACCCACATGCAGTCTGGATTTTTCCCGTTCCCAACAGTGCTCCACAACTGGTTCATCAAAGGCTGTGGTATGTGTCCTGTCTGTGGGAGTGCATATAAAAGATACCTAGCTGCTTATCGAAATGACTAGTCTCCAAACTACATGTATATATATATACATAATTATGAATGACGTCCAATAGCCGATGATAAGATAACAATCAATGTGCTCCAGTGGCGTCGTTAAATAAAAACAAACTTTACTTCCATTCACCTATGACAATATTAACACGCCTTGCATTTATCGCCTTTGATACAACACCTATCTGTTGTCAATCTGTCACCGTAGTTTGGAGACATGAGTCATCGGAGTGCTGTTTTCAGTTCAGTCATATTCTTCAAATTTTATATTGTTGTGGATGGGGGATTATAAATTGTCAATATAGGGGCCGCCGTTACCGGGGGCACGTTCCCGTCCTGGGTAGAGTGCCCGGCGAAGTCGGACATCGTGCCCAACAGGGGCTGGCTTGGCCACTTTGTTGATAATCATTGCGTTGATTATAATTATTCTTGGTACTTGCTGATTGGGCTATTGTGGTCGGCAGTAAATATTTCCGTTATTAATTTGGGGTTGTTGTTCTCAGAGCCTTCAATTGATACCATGAATTAATTTATTGCTTTGATTTATTGATTATTTGGTTTTGCTTGCCATTTTGCCTTTTGTGGTCGACAGCAAACTATTGCATTGATTTATTAATTGTTTTGTGTGCCTTTTTCCTTTTGTGGTCGGCAGTAAAATATTTAATATCAGTAATTCTGGCCAATGTTATGCTACTATGGGTGATTATATACATGTGTGTATATATTGTAAATACATTTTTATATTGATTGTTAAAAAAAGGTTTAGTTACTTTTTTCTTTTTGAATGTTTAGTTACTTTGTTCGTCACATGAGTTTCTATCATAACTATTAAAATTCTCAAAAATAAAAAATAATTTTTAACAATATACTATTATTGCAGTTAGATCATTACGTTTATTGGAGTTGATAGCTAAGTCGCGTTCAACACTGAAACTAGAGCTGTGCAGTGTGTTACTCTCAATGCCAACACCAGATTTATCTTACGTCCATAATTATTATATGCATTGTATCTTTTTATGTGTTAAACGAGGGTTTAACATTAAAGAAAACGTTATACGTATAGATAGAATAGGAGGTCTGAACTAATTATTTAAAAAAAAGTACATGTATATCGTTCGGCTTCATTAAACGATTTGGCGGATAATTTTCACAATAAAAATAATTCATCTGATTTAGAAAATACCGACTCGTCATGTTATTGTATGCCTTGAATAAAATATATTTAATAATTCTTACGACGAGTGTCAGAACAAGGCATGTGTTCAACACTTTAGATAGTTTAATAATAAAAATCACCAATACACCATCACACATCAAGAAATTAATACTTCTGTTACACTCACTTTTCTTATTTTTGAGGTCTGCCACAATCCGCGCCAAATAATAATAGTAACGATTCGGAAATTTTATAATGTCAAGCATAACATATAAACTCGTCATCAATAATGTCATAAAATACAGAGTAGTCTGTTATATATGTTTCTAAGTTGAAACTATTATAGTCATGCTGCAAACGATTTTCTGGTAACATTTCTGGAATTCAAGATGGCGAATGGTCGGTGGCCGTCCTCATAAAGCGTAAACACGATAACGCATAATAACAAACATTAATTAAAAACAATTGTGGTATTTTTATTACTAAAATATCTTAAATTACTGTAATAGCGATATTATAATTTTATGAAATTGAATTATTGTTTAGTGTTCCAATGCATAAGTTTGTGCTGAATAAGGTTTGAAAAACATCATTTATTTAAAATCATGTGCTTGAAATTTTAGATCGCTGTGTTTGTTTCCGCAAACGAAATATATCCATGCAACGGATCTTATTTTGAGAAAATGTTCAACATTATTTTGTCCGTTTAAATGTTTTTCTTATTAAACTATCTTACAAAAACATTTTTACCTTTGATTATTTTGATTTAGATTATATTGTACAATATAATTAATATCGAAGCTATACTGTATAGAAACTAACGTTTTAATTTAATTTCATTTAAAAGTACAATGTCAAGTTAATGCATACAAAGTTTGTTTTATTTAACGACAACACGAGCACATTGATTTTTATTTTAGCATTTGATTTGGCATACACCACGGCCTTTGATGAAACAGTTGAGGACCACTGGCTGGAACGGAAAATAACCCAAACTGCAGGAGCTACGTCCCGCACCTAGTTAATGCATACATTCATAAACATTTTGTTCTAATTAATTTGATTTAATAACTTAAATTTAGTCTGATTTCACATTAATAATTATTTTCTTGTAGACCTATCTTATTGCACACAATTCTGTAAAAATGTAAAAAAGTTTATATTAACAAGCATTTTAAAGTTTTTGTAAAACGGTAACCTCCTGGAGATCATATCTCTCTTTACAAATATATATATTGGGTGCCCCCCAAAAAGTCATGATCTTTAAGGGTTAATGAATTTAAAACTAACCAAAATATTGCTATGACACTTCACACAAGTGAACAATCAGATGTTGGTAACATATTTTAAAATGTTCAAGTCTCTATATCATATACTTTTTCTGCAGTCGGATAATTAAAAACAGAAGTAGAAAAATGCAATGGTAGGAATTAATTGTTATTCGAGAAACAGACAAGATACATATGTGGTGTCATGGATGGCACATGTTAATCAAGTGTTAACAGGTGTCTAGTATGTCTTGCACCTACGTAGTGATAATCTTTTCTGTTATGAACAGGCTGATTTCTTCATGGTTTTTCCCTTTTTTTGAGGTCCTATCATAGTACTTAATCAGAGGAATAAAGCAATTATTGAGATACAGAAGAGCTGAGTGGAGTGCGAGGATTATGAAATATAAGACTATTCTCTGATAAAAAAGTTAAACATGAGAACAGTTCACTGACTTA
>JAUTWP010153262.1:0-11169 GCA_033042655.1 Cyathermia naticoides
TTTATTTTATTGTTCTATGTTATATAGAAGTGAAAATATCGCAATTTGAAAATAGGTAATTAAAACAATGCAATTTCTTAGCCAATTAACTCACTGATTTATTTTTAATGTGTGTTTTAACAGATATTATACAAAACAAACTAAAAATATAGTTTAGGATAACAATCTTCATTCAATTAAAGGTGCAATGATGCCAAAAAAATTTTTTAATAAAAAAAATAAAAAATTATATGCTGAAAGCATAGTCTTGCCTTAAAGAATTCCAAAACCAGTTACCCACACTCCAGTCGCAAGACTGGGCTAGCGGGAACTCACTTGGTTCCGTGTGTGACTGTGCCTTCCCCCTTGCCCTGTCCAGGACACGGTGGATGGATAAAACCCTAAATCCGGGAGAGGAGTCTGCTATAACAACCTGGCTCTGAACTTGACCTGAAGATATAGTAACTTTCATGTACAAATAAAAGTGAAAATCTCATGAAGCTGTACAACTCACTGGTGTTGTTGAGGAAGCTCTTCACGAAGTGGTCGAAGTCTCCTCGGTAATTCGCTTGAACCAGTGACTTCATGAAATGGTAGAATGACACGATCGAGTCCTTTGGATTTCTAGCAAGATAAATAATCTAAAAGAAAAATATCAAATAATTAACTATTCAAAAAGTAAAGTTTGTTTTATTTAACACCACTAGAGCGCATTGAATTTTATCTTATAAGCTGCTATTGGATGTCATTCATATGGTCATTTTGACATATTTTAGAGGAAACACGCTGCTGCCATATAGGCTACTCTTTTCGATAAGCTGCAAGGAATCTTTTACATGCACTTTCCCATAGACAGGACAGCACATACCACAGCCTTTGGAAGGGAAAATAACACAAAACTGCATATGGATCCACTAAGTAGGATCGATCCAACGACCGACCGATTCAAAGGCAGGCAAGCTACCGACTGAGCTACATCCCTCTCCCAATTAACTATTTATGTATGAACAAAATAATTTTTGACCAAATATTTTCATTTTTTCAATAAGAAATCTCTGTGGTATAATCAGCACCTTTGGTTTCTTTTCTTTCAGCTGTCCTGGCAGTAGTGTGAAGGGTAAGTGAGTTTTGATGATACGGGGAGACGGAAGCTTGTTAATGGTGCGAATACCAGGCGTAACAAACTCCAAGAACGGAATTCTCTCATCTATATTCTTCTCCAACGCTTTGTCATACTGTAGATCTGTCTGTATGAGGTACACAATCTCCATTAGCCAAGTAGTACCTGCCAACAAAGACAACATATTCATATTAAGAATTTAAATTTTTTTCATAATTTGTTAAAAATATTTTATTAATAAAGATTCTGCATAAATCTAGAGATCAAAATATACCAATAATTTTTGTTCCTCATTGGGAACAGTCCCTGGTTTGTCAGAAGCTGCTGTCAATGGGAGCTTCATAGAAGTTTTCAGATAGAAACACGTAAATACATTCACCTGTAATATACAGTCAAACCTGCTCAAGGGGCCACCTGTAATAAGCAGCCATCGCTTAGTCGTAACAGAAAGGAGATGAATTATGTAAATACAATTCTAAAATTAAAGGGGCAGTGTCTGTTTTTTTATATAAATATTTAACTATTTAGAATATTGTCTTGTACATTTGTTTGATGCACACCACGCTCCATATTTCTCAAGCAATGATCTGCTGTACCATATTTAGGTCACGTGAATAGCACTACTACTTTACGATGGCGTACAGCTAGCAGGTCACCTCGCTGATTTATAGTGTATTTCACATTATCTAATTACGAAACAGCAAATCATTGCATCAGAAGAAGGGAGCGTGGTGCACATCAAACAAACGTACAAGGTATATCTAAATGGTTAAAAAAAAAATTTAAACAGACACTGCCTCTTTAAACCACGAGAACATCCATCTTACCTGCTTTTGGAAATGTACAAATCCAAATATCATCATCCCTCACATCAAACCTAAAAACATTATCCATGACGTCTGCTACATACGTTGGAATCACGTAACCTCGGTATTTGTATAATGTCACGTACCTAGGGGTGATTCCAGTTTCAGGTTCAATTGGCACCATACCTCTGGCAGTCCGACGGAAATTTGTGTAATACCGGAATGCTATGGCCGACAACAGCCCAACACCGATTGCACACGACAAGTATGTTGCCCACTGAAGTCTTTGTCGACCTGTCGGTGACAAACCCTGGGAATGCGCCCAACATTTCTGACAAGTGTTTTTCTTTACTAAATCAAAGTAATTATTTTTCAAATTTTTGCTGCAAATGACTTGTGAATACTGTCGGTGGAAAACACTAGATTTAATTGAATTTCTGCTGTAATTTAGAAAACCTGCTGATTTGGAATTTAAATATGGAAAAAATAATTTCCAAGTATTTAGTTGCAGACATTTTGTTGTGAAACTTCTGTTGAAATGTTTTATGTTTAACATGTTGCAAATCTTCTGTTTTTCTGTAATTCTTTGAAACCTAAAATAAAATTAAAAAGTATTATTTTCATTTTATTAACATCATTGAATAATGTGTGTGTAACCCTATTATATTATTTTAAGGTTACACAGATGTAAATGTTATTTCTATAGCTGTAACTCATCTTCACAAATCAAGGCTACATTTTGAGACACAATTTTGGCTACCTCTATTAGAAGTTTGTAACAGCGATTTATGTTCCTTAGACGATGTCATCGCTGATCAATCAAAGCATCGGTAACATGTGAAACTCTTGAAAGGTTTTCACTTATGGTTACATAATACCAAATTTCCCACTGACTGCTGACTAAATACACGTTTGTGAATTATTAGGTCATAGATAATAGTATTTTTACAAATAATAAATTATTACCAATATTAGATGCAGTAGCAGTTACCTGTCATGATTTTTTCAAAGATCCTCAAACTTTGACACGGAAATATTTTATTTGGTGGAGTGCAACCGTTTTTGCAATATTTTAAATTTCCAAGCGAATAGATAACAAGCGACGTGATTCGCCCAATGAGATCTCATCTCATCGCATCCAATCAAATCTATCCATTTCGTATCTCAGAAAGTCCACATATGCCAAGTTTTTTATACGTAACGTGTATGTAGCTTTGACTTGTGAAGTGTCTCTCTCCCTCCCTCTCTCCCTCTCCCTCCCTCTCTCTGTATCTCTCTCACTTTGTGTGTATGTATGTATGTATGTGTGTTTGTCTCTCTCCCTCCCTCTCTCCCTCTCTCTCCCTCTCTCTGTATATCTCTCACTTTGTGTGTATGCATGTATGTGTGTTTGTCTCTCTCTTTCTCTGTCACTCTCTCTTATCTCCACATCGTTTCTCTCTGTCTTTCTCTCTTCTCACACTCTTTCTCGATTTCACTCTCTTCCTCTGTCTCTCTCTCCCTTTCCATATTTCTTCTCTCTCTCTCTCTTTCTTTGTCTTTCTCTCGCTTTCTCATTATTATTTTATTATTAATAACCGGAAGATAAAAGTGAAAAATTCATTGTTTTAATCAAAAATAGTAGTCAATGAGGCTGTGGCGGGTTTCTTAAGTAGCCACTTGTTTTAATATAATAACCGCCGACTAAACAATCACCTGGGATACCATTCTGTTTATCATTTCAACACGTGCACTATTCCCATCGTAGCTGATATCGTCAGGATGGCCGAGCGGTCTAAGGCGCTGCGTTCAGGTCGCAGTCTGGTTCTCCAGGCGTGGGTTCGAATCCCACTTCTGACAATGTTCATTTTATTAAAAAAAACATTGAATAATTTGTATTATAAAATATTTATTGAATTCTGAAACTGTGAACCTTCATGAAAAATAATGAAATAATTTTGAGGGTTTTAATTTTGCTTGTGTACATGAATTCTGAAATACTACCACTAAATTATTAACGAATCAGGAATACAAGCTTTAAAAAAATAATTATTACTTTTTCGGGCGACTTGACCTGATTATTGAATATGTATACTGAACCCCAAAAGAAACGATACCAAGATTCTGAGACACTACTGAAGAAAAAACAAAACATGTTGCATGTTCAAAAGATGCAAAACATCATTCTGATTTTAAAAATCCTTTACATGCAATGGTGCATATTCATGCTTTGTGTTTTCTTCCGTAGTTTCTCCAAATCTTGGTATAATCGTTTCTTTTGGGGGGCAGTATAGTCTCAAATCTCTGTCTCTTTGTTTCATGTCACTGTCATGACATTGTGCAGAGATGCTATTTTGAATATGATGTCGTTGCAATTGTTTCTACCACTGTGTACAGTGTATTCTGTCTAAACCAGAGTCACTTGGGACCAGTGAAGTATGCTGGTTAGCAGTGGTGATGTGACTTTGGCGTCATGGCATTGACCTTGACCGTGCCCTTCTTAGTTTTACCGTCGAGGCCAGACACCTACCAAGTACACTAAGGTCACTGGCAAGGTCAGACTAAGTAGGGCACGGTCAAGGCCATGACGTCAAAGTCACATCACCACTACTCTGGTTTAGACATAGCACTGGTATAGACAGCTTTTATTCGCAGTTACGGAGCTGGGTTTGAGTTTCATATCATCCTGGTTTACACAGAAATCCCGATTAGACAAATTCTTGTTTAGACAAATGCTGGTTTAGACAGAGTGCCAGTATTATCCAGTGTTATGGAGCGGAGTTGGACTGAAATCATGCTGGTTTACACAGAAATCCGGATCAGACAAATGATGGTTTAGACAGAGTGCCAGTATTATCCAGTGTTATGGAGCGGAGTTGGACTTTGAAATCATGCTGGTTTACACAGAAATCCGGATCAGACAAATGATGGTTTAGACTATCGTCCACTGTGTATTTGACCAACCAATCCCTTCATATATAAATATATGTGTATATATCCGCTATTTGCGTATTGAAATCACGTATTAACCTTAAGTAGATCCGTAAATATGGCACACTGGACTTATCTGAAATAGGTAAAGTTATGAATGTCATAACAGGTATATACACAGTGGCGATGATTCAAACTTGCGCCAGTGCAGACGTAGTGCCTATATAATTAGGCAAATTTCCACTTACATATTGTAGATGGTGTACACCTGTAATTACCTGTGTCAATATGCCCCGTTACACTCTCAATAAGAACCGCGTGAACTCAAGCTGGGCTGTTGTGATTTAACGTTAAGAACCTCGATGGGAATATAAAAGTGGACATGTTTTGCTATTGCTATGGATAGGAGCTGGTCTGTCGAGGATTAGGCTTTTTGCTGGTGTTAATCTTAGGGGGAAAAGTTTTCTTTGTAAATTGAAGTCATGAACAAAATAATGTTCTGTTTAATGATATCCCAGTAAGGTGAATTTGGTTATATTTATTTTCGTGCTTACATCCAATTAAGGTTCAAGCACTTGTTGAATTTACGATGCCGTTTTTTATAGTTTTTTTAAGTAAAGTATATTTTATTTAACTGGAGCACATTGATTTTCTTATCATCGGCTATTGGACGTCATACATATGGTCATATTGAAACATTTCATTAGAGGAAACCCGCTGTCGCCACATAGGCTACTCTTTCCGATAAGCAGCAAGGGGTCCATTTATATGCACTTTCCCACAGATAGAAGGTTTCGTTTATGCATTATAAATGTATGTAGTTGCATGGGAGTAAGAAAGATTAAACGTCTTCATTTAAAGATAGTTAAAGTTGAGCACTGCTGACAGACATGAAAACTAGCCCGATGACATCACTTCAGAAGAAAGCTCTACCATTAATCTACGACTTACTTTTGTGTATGCTCTGACAGTTGTGAAAAGATGGATACGTTTGGGTAACCAATACAGTACACTGCATTTGTATTCAGGCTTAGGTGCTGAATATATAACCCTTTTTCGTTCATTTTGTTTTGTTCGATAGTTGTTGGTTGGTTATATTTATTTTTGTACTTACATCCAATTAAGGTTCAAGCACGCTGTCACGGACACACATCTCAGCTTCCTGATATTAATGTTAGTACGAGATCAGGACAGCCTGCTTGAACATTAATCGGAGATAAACATCAACATCCACCAACACCTTTGTTTTAGTAGTTTTTGTGATCAGCATAAGCAACAGCAGTTGTAACAACATCAGTAGCAGTAGCAATAGGAGCAGCAGCAGTAGCGTCATCATAATCATCATCAACAACTGTGCATCATCATCATCATCATCATCAATGAGAAAGACTATTCTAAGTTCTATCCCAGATAAGACAAAGTAGGCACAAACGTCTGAGTCGTTGCCATGATAAAGTGAAATTACTTAAACGTGCTCTTCCAGTTCTAGGCTGTTATCAAAGCACGCGTGTCATAAAGCCATACGCTCTGACCTGGAGCAACACACGATAACGCCAAACCACGAGGAAGTCGTGGGACATCAACAAACACGGTGGAATCTCTCACTTAGATAACAAGTGAAAGTGTATTTGGCTGTTCCTGTGATCAGTCGCTGTTATCTGTATGGCTAACTGGCTGGGGATTCTGACATCGACCATCAGCACGGAATCATCTGAATCCACAACAGCATGGTGTTTAGCCATCATTACGTGTGCTGCTCCGAGTTTTGACAAGGTGCTAACACATGCAGATTCCCTTTGTTTTATCTCGCAGGTCCTTCAACGCCAACTCGATGCATCTCTCTGAGAAGAGAGTGTGCAGTTAACTTAATGCATCGTTCTGAGAAGAAAGTGTGCAGCGCAGTTGGAAACCACTGATAACGCCTGATGACGCTTCTCAAACAGGGATTGTTGCCATAATAACACTCCCTGGTAGAGATAAGCTGTTAACACTTTTTCTCACAAGATACGGAATTAGCTCTAAAGCCTGCAAGATTTATTGCGGTTTGTGGAATGAAAATTAACTTGGTCTGTGGTTCAGTAAGACATTCCAATGTGCGCGTGTTGATAAAGCACGGTTTAGTATATTGAAATATAGACTCGATAGTTGTATGTGTGCTTCAACAGAATTGTAACTCATTCATTTTTATCAACAACGAAAACATGTCACAGATTTAAGAGTGTGTGGTTGTGCGTATCTTGCTGTAGTCATCTGATGTTATCTCCACGATCCTGTTGTTAATCATGTAAAGGTTTAGAATAATGATAATGTATTTGAAAAATACCATGACCTTTGATAACACGGAGTACTGGTTGGAAGGGAAATTAAATAACCTATCTACAGTGGGTAGAAATAAATATCCAAACTTTTTCGTTTTAACTCATGGTTTTCACCCATGGGAATGCAAGTAAAGTAAGGTGTTTTGACGATGCCACTAGAGCACACTGATTGCTTTTTAATCATTGGCTATTGGACGTCAAACAAATGGTCATTCTGATAGTTTTACAGGAAATCCGTGTCGCCACATAGGGTAATCTTATCGATAAGCAACAAGGTGTCTTTTATATATATTTTCCAATAGACAGGATAGTACATACCACAGCCTTTGATGAACTGGTTGAGTACCTCAGGGAATGAACCAAATTTATATTTTTCCTTGTATTTTAACATGCCCTGAAAAAGGTCAACCATTTACATGTATGTGCTCCAGCGAAACATTCATCTTTTGATTGATATACAATAGTTATTTTATTTGTATCCAAACGAGGCAATAACAACACCATTATAAAACATTAGTATTAGTTTTTAAACACATTAGTGGCTACTACAAACGTATAGTGTTTGTAAACATACATTTAATACGTTTATATGTTTACCACCTGAATGTAACGCCACCTGGATGTAACGCCACCGTGCACATGATCAAAGTGAATACTAGTTGTTCGACAACTACAGCGTTTTCGCGTCGTCCATGGTTTATATATGGTTTCAACGCCTTCCACCCAAATACAAAAATTTCAATGTCATAAATACCCAACCTCGCAAACATATTTTTGTTTTACGTCCTCCATGCAAGGACATTTGTTCCCTAGACGTCCAGTATACTTTGTTGCTATTACCTCCGTGCAAAGATTCTTGTTCTAAAATCCAAGCCTTCAATAATTAGATTTAGTTTTTTATGTCCAGCATGCAAAGAAACTTGTTTTCCACGATGTTCTAAAAGTCCCAGCCTCTTCAATAAATTATGTTTCTACGTTCTCCATGTAAAGTGGCACTTGCTTTCCCCCTCGATGTCCTAAAAATCCTAGCCTCTTCAATATATTTGGTTTCTGTGTCCTCCATTCATGTTTCATCTATGGTTCATCTAGCTGTGTGTGTTCGTGTTTGTCAACCTGATCCCCAATTATGACAACAATCACATAAAAGAGCCAGGAATCTGTCTCAGCAGCACTTGATACGCTACCCCTCTTTATCCTCACTCTCTAACCAGACAGCTTAGCGAGTCTCGAATATCAGGCGAACTAGATGCTGGATCTGGCTTCTGAGGGTCTCCCGCGGCGTCCTCGTTAAAACGAGCCATGGTTTACAGGTTTCAACCTTGACTCGTTCAGTGAAGGCATCGCAGTCCAGTGTGGTACCCCTGCTGGGTTTTAATATTAGAAAAAACCAACGAAGAAGGAACTGGATTTGTACGCTACGATTGTAATACGATTAGTTAGGACGACTGACAGCCATCGCGTGTTGCGCGGTTGATGCTGGCCACGTCTTAATTGAGAATAGTATTTCAGTGTAACAGTCAAACCTCTCTATAAAGACCACCTGTGTGATATACAAGAAGTGTTTGAACACATTTAGTGATGTAAGCACGTTAAACCTTTTCCCGTTCCGTTCCATATACAAGAAATACATTTACATGTGGTGACTCCAGTTGCATCATATGATAATGGGGTTCTTACATTTTTACCGTTTAAAATAAATATTGGTTGAACTTTCTTGCTTAGAATAGTGGTTTTGGTACTTCCAATTTGTTTGTGGTTCTTCTTTAGAGATTGGCCAACGAAAAGTAGTTTGTTTTATTTAACGACGCCACTGGAGCACATTGATTTTTTATCTTATCAGCGGCTTTTGGACGTCATACATATTAGTATAATATGGTCATTTTGACATATTTTGTTAGAGGAAACCCGCTGCCGCCACATAGGCTACTCTTTTCGATCAGTCCCAAATTGTTTAGTAAATTAATCACTGGAATGTTCAGACAAAATCCTGAATTCCTGCAATGATAAGTCACTACATAAACAGTACGATAATATTATATTATTGTCCCGGTGTAATAGGAATAGAAGTTCGTAGGAATACAGGTCCGACACAATGTAAAATGCTATAGGACTTACATACCTAGGAATCCTCGTCCTAACGAGACTTTTATAAAACACATGGTTTTATTACACTTTTACTTACCTTAACTATAGGACTTTGAAGTTTTTTTTCTGACCTATGTATACCAGATGTGTAGCGTCCGCCACTTCAGATGAAAACTTTTGAGGTATGATGATATCATATCGGTCTTCATTACCATCTGCATTTTCAAGTTGAATGAATACTTTGACCAGTTTGGTACCCTTAATGTCAATGTTGCTTCTGTTGTGAATGAAGAACACTCGTAACTTCGGCAACATGCTCACTGCTATTCTCTCATAGTCACTGTCTTCCTAGGAATTTGTACCCTCCTTCGCAGTGAGACTTGCTAACGAGATCTTCAGTAATTTTCTCCTTACCTCGCTGTTTTTCTCTGATACTGCCTTTCGTTTTATAATTTGTTTTGACATGGTGGTGATGATGGTGAAATAGTTAAGTCAGAATCGAAACACACAAAAATATCACGACTTATTCTGGTGAGAGTATTCAGGTAGTATGGTACGTAGTGTCCTCGTCTACGCTTTATATCTGAGTGACATTGATTAACGTTCAATTCTATTTTCCGATTTCAGAATAAGAATAGAGCCACTCTATAAACTCACTTTGAATGTGACACTAAAAATGATTAAGTACATTATATATTCTTGCTATCTACGTCGTATATGTTTACTTAACATTGGTGTGACCTTAAAATGTTTACCAATACCTGAACAGAATATTGGTTTGACCGAACAAGAGTTTACATCCATACAGCATACATATCGTAATTTGTATATTATACCAGTTCACTGTTTGCAGACATTTCAAAATAAATTAATAAGAGATAACGATGTTCAATAATTCTCCATGCTTTGCTGTAACCACATTCCTTAGAATACTGAAAATGTCATTTAACTAAACTAAAAATACACTGACAACGCATTACCCCGCTACCACACTGCCTTGAGCACTATACCAACTACCCTAGGCACTACCACCGGGATGCATTGTATTCATGCACTCCCGCTACACTGAGCACTACCCAGAGATGCATTCTATTCATCAAAAGATATCTACTCTTAATGTCAAAACAGAATTAATAAATCGCCGCCTGGGACAACATTGAGATGAGTTTGCACTTCTATGAAAAAGACTTACGGGGTGAAGTGGACATTTTGGTTTAAACACCAATTTATCTGTAGTCTGTAGAGCACATTTCTAATTATTAACACATTCAAGAAGTAATCTTAAATTAAAAGGTATCAACAAATTCCCATTTTATCTTTAATGCTGAATTGTACTGCGAAGATATGGACATTTGAACTGGATAACCATCTTAGGCCGATGCTTATTCATTTCCGATAGACGAATACAAATGGTAACGTAGAGTTCAAAGACTTCTCTGCTCTGTAAAAGCCCTTCATTAATAAAGGAGAACCAAATGGCAATACGATATGCGACCAGGCGATACATTGGGATCTAAATTTATTCATAACCTCCATCATGTTGTGCTACATATATGTAAACTGAGTAGGGAAACCCTTCATGTCCCCTCGTCGCCTTAAGACACCACCCAGCCTGCCAAGAGGCACAAGCCGTCAGCCGTCACTCCAAAGTCTTCCGCCCCGCCAAGCCCCAGGGCCGATCCAACCGAGAAGACCGCTCCCGTTGTCTTACCAGCCCCGACAGTAACCGCTGAGTAGGTGGCCCCGCCAAGGGCAGTTGAGGATGGAGAAAAACCAACGGATCCTTGGGAAATAGTAATGGGAAAGCTGTCGTCACCCTACCGGAAATCCGTAGCACCCCCGTGCAAAGATCCCACGTAGACGTTAAACAACTTGTCTTGTCTTTGGATTTATTTTACTAATTGATCGAGATGGTACGTGAGGCAATCTTGGGACGCCAACCAGCCAGATC
>JAUTWP010153373.1:0-11168 GCA_033042655.1 Cyathermia naticoides
CATACATAAACTTAAGTGTATCTCACTAGAAAAACTTTATTTCAGTGTAAAGTTTCTTTTGCCCCTCAGTATAGTTGTCTACCACTGGTTAGAACAGAAAATCACCCAAATGCTAATGGGTCCAGTGAAGAGGATTGATGAAATGACTAACGGCTAGATAAGCTAAACTAAATATAATCTGATAATCTCTACAGAACCAAACCTATACCCTATGGGTGTTTTTGTTTTGTCTGTGGTTTGCTTTCAAATAATTAATTTTCCCACATTAAAGATTAATTATGACCACGTGAGGTATGTTATGACATATATTTGTTTCTGGGAACCCAACATAACCTTAAAAAATTGTCAATATATCCCTCTTACTCAATATTCTTTAATATAAAAAATTGGTAGATGGTAAAAAAGAAAAAGACATACCTCATTTGTTTTCAGTATGTTCATTGAAAGCAATTTAATTTTTTCTTATTAGTTTATAAAAAACACAAAATTAAATAAACACAAATGAGACAGGCCCATTAAAAAATCTGGACCACTCCATACAAAAAGATTTAGTTTTAATCAAGACTTTAATGTTTTTATTAATGAAAAAAAAGTAAAGTTTATTTTATTTAATAATGTTATATCGGCTGCAGTTTGGGCTATTTTCCGTTCCAACCAGTGGTTCACAACTGGTTCATCAAATTCTGTGGTATGTACTGTTCTGTATGGAAAAGTACATAATTATAAAAGATCCCTTGCTGCTTATCAAAAAGAGTAGCCTATGCGGCAGCAGCGGGTTTCCTTCTAAAAATATGTGTCAAAATGACCATATGAATGACGTCCAATAACCGATGATAAGATAAAAATCAATGTGTTCCAGTGGCGTCGTTAAACAAAACAAACTTTACTACATAACACTCTCCTTTCTGTTTGCCTGCCCTCCACTAATCTGTTCACTTTGTACACAATTATCTAACCATCAATCCTTTTTCCTGACATTAAAATGAGATGTCTGCTAATTTCATAACTTTTCCAATGAAGGCATACTTTTCAGAACGTTTTGTAACTAATAAAACAAAAAAATTAACTGTCCATAGCAAAATTAATGGCAGATTTAACTGCACTGGAATTATTTTTAATTTGCCTACATCACTAAATAAGTGTTCAAGCACTCAAATTTAACACCATTGACTAGTTTTATAATATTGCTGCTCAGATATCCACACAATGTCTCTAACTCACAATTTTGTTTTTATAGGAAAGTTTTTAAATTTTTAAAATTACATTATTTTTTTCAATATCTAGTAGGAGCATTATCCGTATTTTGGATATTGCCATCAATAAATACTATAATGTCTTTAATGAAAAACAAAAACTTAGTTTATGTGGAAAGCAGTCATGATGAACAGAATATGATAGATCACAAATCAGCTGGGGGCACTGTTAACAAGCCTGTAGGACGTAACACATCAATTCCTTTGTGAAGCACGCACACACGAGGATAACCCAATCGAACCAGCTCATTGGCAAACTGAAAGGAAAAAATGAAAAAAATCACACCCGGCATATTTCTTAATCCATGGATACTTTTAAATTACCAGCAAAGTGTATCATCTTTTATAAGCCTTTTAAAGTATTTTATTATTATATGGCAACAGGCTGATTAAAATTTGAAAACAAAATGCTCATCACCCTTTTCAGGTAACATAATAATTTAAACAAAAGGTTCTTAAAAATTGAACAAGGTAAATAAGTTAAAAACATATACTGAATACCAAAAGAATCGATACCAAAACTCTGAGAGACTACTGAAGAAAAACCAAAACATCAACATGCAACATTACATGTTGAAAAGATGTTTCGTTTTTTATTATTAGAATGATGTTTTGGCATGTTGTGAACAAAATTTCATTCTCATATCTTTTTAACATGCAATATGATTTGGTTTTTCTTCAGTAGTCTCTCAGAGTCTTGCTATCGTTTCTTTTTCGTTTATTAAAAATATACCCCAAGTCGCCAAAAAAAATGGATAAATGCAACATGGTTGCGGTCATATTTCAATGTTAGTCCAACATCAGAAGAACATTAAAAAATGACCACAATCTGTAATATCAGATTATCAAAAGTGATATTTCTCTGCTCGGACAGGACACTGGACAGTTTCTATTTTTAACAATATTTGTTTTGACTCATGAAGATACTGAAAATGGATGATAATGAAGTGAAATAAATAGAAATGTGATGAGATTCACACAATGGCTATGACTTGATAAAACCCAGTCTAAAACAACAATCTTCATTTGAATGATATTTAAAATTGAGAGCACCATCTACAAATGGAGTGATTTCATAAAACTTAAAACCACTAGAATGAATTCGTTTGAGTTCGCTGTATCTGTGACGTATCAGTGATGGGTTTTCCTCTGGCTTAGAATTCAACACTTCTACATTAATTGTCAACTGGTCAACATCCTGGAAAAGAAAAAACATTAAAAATTCAAATATTGTAATCAATAATATGACAAAGATCATTAGAACCATAGTAAACCATACATTTAATTTGATCAAGAAATTAATGTGAAACATTTCATGACTAGATAAGATATAACGAATGCATTTTAATTTTTCCCAGAACCTTAAATGCATTTGGAATAGCTGTGTAGCATACATTCTGAGCCATTCTAATATACTGACAACCACAAAAAATGCAGCACCAACTCATGACAATTGTGCATTTTGACGATTTTCAAGAATTCTGAACAATAACATATTTCCACATGTGCACAAAGAAAGGATTGACGTGACCTTGCACCCAGTTGCATTCATTCTACCCTGTATTTCAGACAGCCTCCACAAAAACAAAAATTAGTGCTGCGTTTTCTATGGCTGTCAGTATATAAAATGTTGAGGTGTTGTTAAAAAAAGCAATATTTGGTAGGGATTAGGACAACTAACCCCTATACCATTAACGACCTGGACAATTACTCACACCAATTATATTCCACTGCCGATAACATAGATTATTCTAAATATACCATCATCACTTATTTACTTTATACTGAAACATTTGTATTGTTAAAATAAACAAACACTTGAAAAAAGCATTTTGTTATTTTATTTCACTTCAAAATAGTTATTTCAGGCAATGAAAATCTTATTGATACAGCCCTGGGTAATTCTCATGAGGGGTAGATGGCATGGGGCTAATTGTCTAACAGTAGATGTCCGGAGGGGCCGGTGGGTAGGGTGGGGGTAGAGAATTGTTCTAGAAACATTTGGTAGCATGTAAATTAATCAGAGATGAAACAGGTCTATTAAAAAAAATTGGAAATTTTACATTAGTGGTAAAACATCTAGGTAAAAAAACCCATCAAGAAATGATCTTCGGACAATGCTAAAATCTGAAATTCATGGTAAATGCAGAGGAATCTGATCCATACTAATTATTGTTACCTGAAGAATTCCGCTGTCCAGTAGAGGAGTGATGACATCCCAGGCCAAGAGCGTGGATGATATGTAGATAATGTTTATGAATTTTCGCTTAATGTGTCTGTCAACAATGCTAATAAAATCATCATCTGTAGGTGAGATGCCCCTGTTTTAAAAATAATAATACAATATAGTGTGTTAAATTCATTGCATTTAAAAATAGTAGTCTACCCATCGTCGCTGTAGTTCAAAAATGTTGTAAGTCAATAAGGGAAATCATTGAGTTACGACATTTTCCAACTACAGCGAAGATATGCTATATTTCGTGGGGCTAAAAGCAGAAGTGACTATATCCATTTTTGGCAAAAATGAGTTAAGTTCATTACAATACTTCTTTATGTATGTTCTTTGACTGCAATAAATGTCTATGTCCTAGACTAACTTGCTGGTGCTAAAATAGGTTATCAAGATTTAATTATGTCCATGACTCATAGGAGTAATCAAACTTTCAATTTCATTTTTCTCAAAATCGTGATTTTGGACATAGTCACTTCTGTCTTTGGCCCCACGATTTATTGTATTTGAAAATAATACAATCTACCATTATGCTAAATTCACTGTACCGGATACTTAAAAATAATAGTCTACCGAATGCTAAATTTATGTATTTAAAAATAATACAATCTACTATATACTAATTCATTATATTTAAAAATAATTGTCTGATGTACGCTAAATTCATTTTATTTAAAAATAGTAGTGTACCATATGGTAAATTACTAATTCATGAATGTCCCCTTGTTTGTATTGTGCATTATAGCTTTAACACCCAGATTACTGACAAACACAAAAACTTACTGGTTTGATAATACTTCAACATTCATTCCTTTTCTAGACAAGGAGAATGTCTGGATACTACACTTCGCATGGCTAATCTCCACAACTGATGATTCAGATGGTTTTTTCCTGTTAAAAAATAAAAATAAAACTGCCGAATCCATAACAGTGTATTGCAGGGTGGATAGTTGTTGCCTCGGGAAATATCATTTTAAAATTGGTGGTAAATTTAGTCCACTAGAAAAATAATTTTAAAAATTGTTGCTCCAGATCAAGCTAACATATGGAAACCAAACAGGTATTTCTTTTTATTTACTTTTTTTTTAGAAGGGGGAGTGAGGAAGGAGGGGAGTCGGGATGGGATCTTGGTGGAGGTGGGAATGGGGCTTTAAGAAAAAATATTTGTTTAAAGTTATTTTCAAAGCAGGGTGAGTCATGGTATTGATGGGAGAGTGGATGAGGCTGCTTTACATAATCTTAAATATGTTTCAAATCATTGAATTAGCTCAGGTCTATCACAAATTTAGTTAAACTTGGGTTACAAAATTTGTAAATTAATGTTCGCTGTAAGTAAAAATCAATGTGAAAGTAAAAGTACAAACCCAAACACGAGGATGTTACACTTGAAGTCTGGTTTGTCTTTCTGTACGAGAATGTCGGCACACAGGTTAAACTTGTCATTCTTTGACACTCTCACACCCACATTGTCATGACAGGAGGGATCTTTCTCTTCAAGAAATTCTAGCATTCTTTTAGCCTCCAGTTCATATGAAGCTTAAAAACAAATCATCAATTTACATTATTAGTTAATCGAACTGATGGATGTCATGATATAAGTTTTTTAAAAAAAACCAGCATTACATGTAACAAGGTTACAAGATAGATGGTCTGTGTAGCTTGATATAGAATCTAAAAGTTTGTTGTCAGTTTGTATAATCATTGAACATTTGCTAATTTCACTAATTAATGCAGACCTGTCAGGTCAGGGGTTGAAATTTAATTTTTGTTAGCACTATCCCAAAGGAATATAACATTTCAGAAAGCACTGTTCCATCTGAGAATGTACTACCCCATTAACAGTACTGGTACTTATGAACAAACTTGTGAACATGTGCAGACCAAATACTCAGTGTTTTTGTTGAGCCAGAATATTGTTGCTGCCAGAAATGCAAAGATCTTGCTGGCCGCCAGCTTAATTCGAATGCCCTGTTATAAGAGTCCAACTTCTCTTTCAGCCCCATGGGCTGGTAGACCGGCTGGTGATATCCTATCCCTTTCACCACGACAAGCCCGGTAGAGTGGCCAATGCCAAAAATTTTACGTGCTTACATCACTAAATAAGTGTTCAAGCACACCTGTCCTGGCCACGGACTCGGGAAAGCCAGAGTCCCTGTCCAGGACAGGAAGGGTAATAGAGTGGCTTGTGACACCTGTTTATATTAGCCGCCAAGTGATGCATTGTTATTATAATTAGGTGAACTCTCTCCATGTTTCTATGTTTCTAGAAATGTGTAGTTTATATCCAAAATTAGCAGTGGATTATTTAGTTTAAGCCATTAATCTGCTATATAAACTCAGTGTATAATTTAGTTTAAGCCATTAATCTGCTATATAAACTCAGTGTATAATTTAGTGGTGAAAGAGTTAAGAGCTCTGCTAATGAGTGTAGACATAGGTCAATGCACAAAGCAACACATACCATCAATGGCAGGTGGGTACAAAATGAGAGTCTGTGGGCCTGGGTTTTGTACCCAGGACATGTAGTATCGGCAGGACTCCATCATGGTAACCTGCAGACAGAGAGGGTCGGATGCAGACGTGTGGTACAGACGAAATCCAGCCTCGTGGAACAGCAGATACAGAGTTCTGTACCACTTGTACAGATAGTCATCATCAATCTTATCTACAAAATCAATCAATGTGACAGGTTAATACAGTATTTATAAATAATCTAATATTTCAGTTAATAGTAATACATTGGACTAAACTGGACACCATGGGACGAAATAAAAAATCGGTCCCATTCCCAATGGCAAATAGGTTTAAAAAAATCCCTCCCCCTCCCCTAAATAAAATCCCAATTTGAATCTTGGTTTTAATATGAAAAAAAAGATAATTTCTTCATATTTATCATCAAAATGGTCTTTCTTCCATTCTCTAACCGTGTAAACCTTTTTCAGATTTAGAATGCACCAGAAATGCCTAGGCACTACGCCCCTCGGCTGTTTCCCAGCCTCGTCCACATTAATTTTTGCCAATTTGAAAAGACCACAGGTCCCATCCTAAATTACCCAGATAAATCCCTGTGTAGTGATATTGAAAATCATAAAATATTAGTGACATTAAAGTTAAAATTTGCCAAACACTGCCAATTAAGCTAAATCCCATAATTTCTACTAATACAAACATGCCAACATTATCATGTGAAACAATAAACTCACCAATATCAAAGACAACATGCAGTTGTTTGACTTTACTGAGTAGTCCGTCTTTGATGAGGTAGAAGAGGAGTTCATGAGTGTTACTCAAGTCTAACAGGCTTTCCAACTTGAGCAGGTCTAGATGCTGATGGTTCAGCTTCTCCATCACGTCGTTCAGTGTCTGCGACTCAAACGAGTTGCGTCCAAAGTCTGCAGGATCATTTGGCACTATAACAGTTTTGTAAATGTGGGACGAATTCAAGGCTCGAAGTGCAGGAGGAATGGGGTAGTGTACAAATATGTACATATGAAAAGATAAGTTTTTAGTTAGCACCTGCTCAAAGCCGTAATCCCAGATTGGACTGAAAAACAAATAATATTAATAAAAATAATAGTAATACTACTACTACTAATAATAATAATAGTAATAATAAAAATAATACTAGTAATACTACTACTAATAATAATAAATACTTCATTTAATGATGTTGGCACAGTTAACTAGTCTTCATTTATAGCACTCCATTATAAATAAGTTAAAAACATTAAATAAATGAAAATACATGTACATCAGGAAACACACTTTTACTCAACATAATAATTAGATGTTAAACATAACAGTAACTGTGATATAGAATTTAGAGAAAACAATATAGAACCACAACATATGCTATTTTCTTTTTTATTATATGGATATTTACATTGCCAAGTACTGTATCTCCATTTTCTGTAACACTTTTCATTGTAAAATGTTTTATTAACATTGAAAATAAATTATGTAAATAAAAAGAATATATAAAAATGCAGGATTACCATGGTTTTTGAGTAGAGTGGAATTAGGTTAAAGTAGCATGTACCATAATGCTTTTAAATCATATAAATACTGTCACAAAACACATGCATATTAATACTTCTGGCTTAATTTGAAAGTCCTACAAGTACATTTTTTTATATACAAGCAAATCTTACCCAATGGAATAAGCAACTTTTGGAACATTAGAATCAAGATTTATTCCCACATCTGCATCTGTACACAGTTTCCACGACGTTCCATTGCCGCCACTAATAGAACTGTTACACTGGTAATGATAAACTGTGATAAACTTCAGCAACCTTCTTGCCTCACTCTCTGCATTGGGCAACACCCGCAATGGACTGTAGGCCTGTTGGAAGTATGTCACTTGAACAATTGTATATATAATGCCACCTAGCAGAAATGCATAGAAAATAGTCTTTTTTCGTCTGTTAAGTGACATTTTTAACACCCTAAGAGGCCAGTTTGTCATGTGTGGAAATTGTCACAACTGTTAATTACATGGAGAAGGAAGCAGTGATTAAAATGAGATCAGTAAATTGTGAAAAGTCTTTCATGGAATAAACAGCAGTGAGGACCTTCTTGATTACACTCATTACATGACATGTCTACTTTTCCATACAACAGACAGGAAGCCAAATCTGGAACAAACCAAAAACATTAATTAATTATTAATAACATTTTAATAAAAAGAAAAGAATCATTTTCATAGTTGTGTCAGTAACTGGATATATCGGGTGGCCCCCAAAAAATCAATAAAAGTATCTTATGGTAATACAATTGAAAAGTTTGGTAATAACTAATCAAATAATTCTTGAAATAAACATCCAGAAGTTTTTATTTACGGTATGTTGGACAGGGTCTCTTGCAGAGCTCTGTTTAACTGTCAGATCGAATTTCTCCCCTTAGTTTTGATAGGGGGGAGAGAGGGGGGTCCGATATCATAATACATTGAAGAAATAAAAAATTATGGTTATGAAGATAAATTTACTTTATATGCTATCCATAGCATTTTTGTACAATAACTCCATTTAATATCATGAAAATCATTTGATGAATACGGCCATACCATGGCCTCAATAATTTGACACCATGCATACCACCTGTACAAGAATGAACAACATTTTTTCGTATCAGACGATAGCAAATGTCACTGCTCGAAAGTGTTTTGGTGCCGTTTTCTGATGGGAAATTTGAAAATAAAATGAAAAACAGGTGCAGCACGATTTTTGGGCACGGGCGAGGATGAGAAGTAAATATTTTTGTTTATTTGGCCTAAAATACCACTGAAATGTTATACAACCTATAATTATTGAGACATGAAAAATAAACCAAACAGGAATGTATGTAATTAATTTTGAAAATTCATTTCCTGAAATGACCCTTAAATCTTTCCATACATTCTAAATATGCGAGACACCTGATCATGTGATGTCTCATTTTGACAGCCGATAATCAGACAACAATAATGTTAATCTTGTGGAACAATGTTTTTTTGCATGATGATAGTAATAGGGTGTTTTGTAAATGAGTGGGTATTGATAAAAATCCCACATTTATATATTTTATGTGGAACAATAAAACAATGACAACTTAACAATTGATATCTTCTCCAATGACTTCACAGACATAACCCACTAACAGAGATAAACATTTATAAAACTAAAATTCGAACCAGGTGGCATATTGTGTGCAAAATATGAAAAATTAAAATACTGCGATGATATCAGGACTCTTGTCTAAACCAGATTTACTAAATATAATGTCATACTTACGCACGTGAGTTTTACTCGAAGAATTTTTGTATGGCTATCAAAAATAGACTTGCTGTCAATTTGCGACCTTTGATCTCTATTTATATCGCGAGAAATCCTGAACAAAACGGGTGTTCAGAAACTAATGATGTTCGAAAACTAATGTTCGGACGATATTGAACAAGATACAAACTAACATTTACATTATTATTATAACATAAATAAATATACGTTTAACTTCAATACACATTCGTGGTAGCCATTACTTATTAGTACCACGGTTTTCGATTGCACATTAAGTTTGTAGGCACTTGCAATTGCATGACTATCTCATGATCTTATCTTCAATATCTTGGGAGATTCATGATCATTTCATGGCATTCATTCATCATTTCATGCCCGCAGCCCTGTCACTGCCTAAAACAAAACAATTCCAAAATATCCAAACCAAACCTTGGGCACACAATAATGTTAACCTTGTATTTAAAATACTGAAACCCTTCAGCTACATACGATCTTTAAAATGCATACAATGCATAATTTTCTACAATTTTACATTATTTCACACCTTTTCCACTCTGATTCTGAAGCAGGAAACACTCTTCAATAAGAAATAACAAAAGTATTTACCAAGGACATTTTTGGATTCGGCTAATTTCGGAAGAAATTAGAAACCAATTCCTTTTTATTCGGCTATTTCCGGGATCATATTGAATCGTGCTCGGTCTTTCTCGGACATTTGTTATTCAGTAGCCTATAATTAATTTTTATGATTATCATAATCAGATATAATATGAAAGATGGAAAACAGTAGATACACTTTGTATTAAATGCACATACCTATATTTTACACACAAAAAATACTCTTGTTTCATATTATCTTGATATTAACTAAAATTCGTTTTGCATAGAAGAAAAAAAGGAGGACATTTTGTATTTATGATTATAAACTAGAAATACATTAGGCCTATAATAGGATATTTTGACCCACACCCACCCCATAAAAAGGGACAGCAAAACGACACAAATATATATGTCCAAATGATAAATATAATTAGGCCTATAACCTTTCTGCAAAGAGACGATATACGTGTAGTGCTCCAATGATTTACCTTTCCACTTCCAGTCATGGTTATAGTTTAGGCCTACGGTACTTCTTTTTCAGAGATGTCCATGGGGACAATTAGGGTTTGAATATTTAGTCAACGTTGTCTCAACCCACATATACCTCCCAATGCCCGGAAATAACGGTAAATTCCTGAATACCTCAAGCATAACCAATTGTAATTATTTATTTGTTCTGTTTCATCAAAGGCCGTGGCATGTACGGTCCTGTCTGTGAGAAAGTGCATATAAAAGATCCCTTGCTGCTTATCAAAAAGGGTAGGCTATATATGGCGGCAGCGGGTTTCCTCTAAAAGAAAATGTGTCAAAATTGCCATAGCCTAAAGCTCTATGAATGACGTCCAATAGCCGATGATAAGATACAAATCAATGTGCTCCAATGGCTTCGTTAAAGGGACTAGAAACGTACTTTCAGTTATTAACTGATGTGTCAAAACATAATTATACAATAAATCTTTGTTGGCTACATCGATTATTCACTTACCGATCAGGAAATTTGCGAGCTCACTCTACCACGTAAACTTGATAATCGAGAGAAAACAAATCCAACTCGAAGTAAGTTTTTGAAAAGTTTGCTCAAGGAAATGTTTCTTTTTTTATTAAGAAAAACTGGTTTATCTGTACTTTGAACTTAAGTAATTTGCAGTTACTGATTTTATATACACTTTCCATAATTATAATCCTTGAAAGAAATTGAAACAACAAAAAATACGTTTCTAGCAACTTTAAAGGTGGTGTCTGTTTTCTATAGTTTATTATCTTTTACTACTGAAAAATACAAGCAAAACTACAGTTTTAATAAATTTGTGC
>JAUTWP010153484.1:0-11167 GCA_033042655.1 Cyathermia naticoides
CTCTGGGTTGTAGTTGACACAGAGGTTAAAAATCCCAATGCCTCGACTGAGAGATTCGATCTCAGTACCTACCAGCCTTGTCCGATAGCTTAACCACCCTTTTCTTTCTCTCAAGCTCTTATTCACGCACTCAATACTCGGCTCATGACTGACAATATTAATTTCACTTGGGACAAATAATGCGTAATTTCTCGTAACTCATAAGTTATTTACTTACTCTTTTCTTCCTCTCATGCGCATGGCCGCAATGTCGTGGTACATTGCAGCACTAATCACCATGTCCATGGGAGTGATCATTCCGTACTTCTCAGATCCGTGTTCAATGACTAGCGGATCCGACACGTTCGGATCAAACATCACAGCATTCGGGGTCACCAGTAAAGTTCCATTTACAACACCCTACAAAAAACAATAGTCATGTGTGCTTTAAAAATAAAGTTTGTTTTGTTTAACGACGCCACTGGAGCACATTGATTTTTATCTTATCACCAGCTATTGGACATTATAGTTGTGTGCTTTAAATGTAAAGTTTGTTTTGTTTAAAGTGGCAGTGTCTGTTTTTTAAATATTTAACCTTTAGAATATATCTTGTATGTTTGTTTGATGCACACCACGCTACATTCTTCTGCCGTAACTATCTGCTGTATTGTAATTAGGTCACGCAAAATGCACTATGACTCGGTGATGGCTGCAAAGAGCAGACACTGCCACTTTAACGATGCCTCCCACTACAGCACATTGATGTTTTTTTATCATTGGTTATAGAAAAGTAAAGTTTGTTTTATTCAATGACTCCACTAGAACACAATGATTCAAATGTATTTTATCATCAACCATAAAAAAGTAAAGCTTGTTTTACTTAATGACGCCATTGTATTTCATTTATGCACGAGTGCTGATAGATGATTATATCACAAGACACGAGGGGTATATTATTTTTATCATTCATTATCATTCTTTTCATTAGACACATATGACATTATAAAGTCAGCCAAATATATAGTAGTTCCTTGATGATGTCATTGTTACTAAGGTTGAACAAATCAGATGCATTTAAACTGTAATGATGATGACGTAAATTTAATTATTCAAAAAAAACCCTGTACGAAACGTGATATTTCCTAAGGAAAATATCACAGGAGATATCACAAATTATAGTGCCAGCGATATTTCCTACAAAATACTTATAATTATATGGATGATAAATAATAAAGTAATGATGTAGGCTATATATTAGTTTTGGTAAGAAGGTTGGATGATTGAGCAGTTATATGATGCAATTATTTACACATGGTCTACAGGATGGATAGGAATGTTAATTTAATAACAATTCATTATAATAAGAAGCTAACTGGTGTAAAACATAATATTTGTGATTTGTGGTATACATGTGTGCTATATATAGGGACAGTTATATGTTAGTTTGAAAGCTACAATACCTGGCATATTTTTAATATTTAACCATTTAGAATAGATGTTCCAGGTTTGTTTTAAAGCTACAATACCTGGAATATTTTAAATATTTAACCATTTAGAATAGATGTTCCTGGTTTGTTTTAAAGCTACAATATCTGGAATATTATAAATATTTAACCATTTAGAATAGATGTTCCAGGTTTGTTTTAAAGCTACAATATCTGGAATATTTTTAATATTTAATCATTTAGAATAGACATTCCAGGTTTGTTTTAAAGCTACAATATCTGGAATATTTTTTTAACTTAATCATTTAGAATAAAATTAGGTTTGTTTTAAATTTGCAATATTCTTTTTAATTTAATCATTTAGAATATTCTATTGTTGATTTAATCACCAATCTCTAGCTATTAGATTATTTAGTATTATAAAATGGAGACAGCTATTATATGTTCCAGACGCGGTAGATGATTAAAATCATAAACTGTGTCTGTGATAGGCGTCTGCTATAACAGCCTGGCTCTGAATGTAGACGTAAAACAATTTTGACTTGACTGACTATATATGTTGTTAAATGTGTTTGAAACTAGTTGGTGTTAACTGAGTTTAATTATAAAATGGAGAAATATGTTGACAGTTGTATATAAGGAGTAGGTAATATAACTGACTGGAAGGACAGGTTTATATTTTACATTAGTAAAATATGTTATAATGGGAAGAAGAAATTGTAACTTTAATATACCTTTGATGTACCAGCAAAGGAACACTGTTTGAAAAAGGAAATTTCAATGTATACTTTAGATATAAATAGCACTTTAAAAATGGGAAAAACACATGTATACATTAAAGATATAAATAGCACTTTAAAAATGGGAAAACACATGCATACATTAAATATATAAATAGCACTGTTTAAAAATGGAAAAACCCATGTATATATTAAAGATATAAATAGCACTGTTTAAAAATAAGAAAAACCAATGTATACATTAAAGATATAAATAGTACTATTAAAACTGGGGAAAACCCATGCAAACATGAAAGATAAATAAATACAGCAGTGGTTCGTGTTTCATATTGATTATAATTGACAGTTCTAGCTACCGGTATATTTTAAATATTTTCGAACGTAAAGCCACATTAAAAATTAAAATATAGATTACAAACAGGTATTTACTGGACGTACAACACTGCTTATCACATCTGCAATAAAAAGTCATGAAAACCAGCAAATATTTACATTTTAGAAAATACAGTGAAACCCCTCTAAACCAGACCCCTTTAAACTGGAATCCTCTCAAAACCGGACAAACAATTTGGTCCCAATGTGTCCATTTAATGTAAATCTAACCCCTGAAAACTGGACACCTCTGAAAACCAGGCATCTTACTTGGTTTTAAAGGTGTCCAGTTTAGAGGGGTTTCACTGTACATGGGTACCCGGTACTCTGTATGACATTTCAGTATTGACTAAACAGCTGTTTTTAATGCAAATGAAAGTACAGTAAGATATTGTTTGAAGAATTAATGCTTAAGTTCTAGAGATTACAATTCATGCACCAACCAGAAAATAACCTTACACCATAATAATAATTACAACATCCAAATTATTTTACTATTAATAAAACCACATCCTAATAAAAGTTGCAATACAAAAATAAATAAATATTCTTTACTGTAAAAATAACTGATAATTTAAAACCTTAAAATAACGTGTAATAATAATTAATTTTACATACTTGCAAGTAAAAATTAAGTAATTCTAATGGTGTTAAGATTTTATTTTATTTTAATGGTAAAAAACTAAAATTGCTGGACTATGTTAACGTGCTATCAAAGTAACAAATGTAAATAAAGAAAAGAAAAAGATCTTACGAGAAAAGTGTTTCCTTGGGCATCACGAGAGATCTACACAACACAAAAAAGTTATAAGAAGCAGAAAGCAGTTTTACTTGCACAAACGACCCTTTTCACAATGAGTTATTTCCCCTTACAATGATTTATTTTCATTTTGATAATGAGTTATTCCCTCTTTTACAATGAGTTATTTCCTTTTCCCAATGAGTTAATTCCCCTTTTACCATGAGTTAATTCCCCTTTTACAATGAGTTATTTCCCTTCTTACAATGAGTTATTTCCCTTTCACAATAAATTACTTCTCCTTTCAAATGAGTTATGTCCCTTTTCACAAAGTTATTTCCTTTGTAACAATGAGTTATTTCTCTTGTAACAATGAGTTATTTCCCTTTTCATAATGAATTATTTCCTTTTCATGAGTTATGTCCCTTTAGTACAATGAGTTATGTCCCTTTTCACAAGTAATGTGGACAAATAATAAAAATAATGTTTGTTTTATAAGACACAACACATTTAATTATTTAGTTTTTATCAGCGGTTATTAGGTGTCAAATCTACAGCATTTCTGACTCACAGCATTCATAAAAAAACTGCTGCTACATAGGCTACTCTTTAAGATAAGCATCAAAAGATCTTTTATATGTACTTTCCCACAAACAGGACAGTACATACAACAGCCTTTGATGAACTAGTAGTGGATTACTGGTTGGAATTGAAAATAGCCCAAATGTAAATAGGTCCAATGAGGAGGAAAAGCAGAAATAAAATAATAATATAAAATATCTAAAAGTTCAAAGGGAATAACTAACAACAGTGTTTCTACAGAAAGTTTCTATTATGGGTTTCTATTAATAGCTATTTAGTAGAAGCCAATATGGAATAGCTGGAAGCACAATAAATGTCAACAATTGTGTATTAACAAAGTAATGCAGAGTTACTGTCAGGAAAATAATATCACGTGAATAAGGTCTCTATGTTACAAACAACAAACAAAAAAACAAACAAAGAAGTTAACACACACACACTGAACTACTGTATACGCAAATATTTTTGTGGTTAAAATAGCCCAAACTGTACATGGGTCCACTGAGAGGGATCGATCTGATGACATACTGCTTGAGCTATGTGCTGCTTAATATTTAAATAGTTATTTTATTCTTTTTTATTTCTTTTTATGCTACCCATCAAACTGGAAATAATATTTTTATTCTTTCATCAAAACTTTCACTCGCATTTAGCAAGCAGGGTCATTCCATGTCAAGTCAACACGCTTTCCGACATCACCGTCACAGATTTCCTTGAAATTTTGTAGGATGATTGGCATCTATGAGCAAAACATAAAACCCGAATTTCACTTCTCTCGGATAATTACTTTTAGAGATATGGGTTAACGAACTTTTGGCTAATTAGCTTGACCTCTTGACTTCAAGCAGCTGTATCTCTGGTAATATGGCACCTACAAGGTTGGGTGTTATACCATTTTAAAGCTAATATGAAGCCCAATGATGTATTCTACAAACACATTATCATAAAAATATTAATTAAAAAGTTATTAATTATTTTGACCTTTGACCTTGACCTCCAAAAATATATATATTTCAAATTTTTCAAAATTTCACACAGCTGTTGTCCATAATATAAGTAACAACTACAAAAAGTTTGGTGATGGGCACTCTTAAAGTTTCTGAGTAATGGTGCAATAAACCTGACATAGCCATATGAAATTAGGTAATTTCAAGACATGCAAATATTTGTTTGATGTATTTTGATGCCATGTTTTATTTTTTGGGTCTTTATATTGAATAGAATAATAGTCTAGCTAACAAATGGTTGAGACTTACTTATAATTTTTATTTTCATTTCATGAAAGCCTTAGTTACCAACATTATTTCATTGGGCAAAATTTTGTAAATGCAACCTGTTGAGGTAGTTGGATCAACACATGACACTGTTGAAGTACATCTCATTCAGAAGTTACTCTTAACAAAAATACTGTATGTGTAAATTGTGTACTTTTCATATGGTTGTGCAGCACAATATAAAAATCTCAAGATTTTGGTGTTCCTGCAGACTAGTATGTTTTTGCTACATCTCATGGAAAAGGGCCATCAGATAGAGTTAGAGGTAGAATAATAAGATTCACAGCCAGAGCTAGTCTCCAAAGATGATATATGATCATCAATAAAATAGTGGTAGAAATTAATAAATACTTCCACTGACCTGGCAGACTAGTAGCCTAGAAAAGTTACTAGTCCTCATGAAAAATCACTAATCTCCCTACACCATTATTATCTTTGAATGTGTATAATATATCTTTAATAAAATTAAAGAAAGTGAAATTTCGAATAATGTACTGTTGTCATTTGCATTTAGTGACAATAAAACGTGTGTGTATGACATCTGTTCAGAATTACTGGCCCAGGGGACTAGCGTCATTTAAATTGTACTCGTATCCTGTAATTTTAACTCGCCTGGGCAAGTGTTACTTTCTATCCCTAAAATAATGAACCTCTCCATCTCAAGAGTTTGCTCAGTCTGAAATAAAACACATTTCACTGTAAAGTTTGTAGCAATGGATCTGTAAGAAATAGAAGCAGAATTTCTCAAGGAAAGATTTAAAGTTGCATGAACCACTCCTGGGACAAGACATTACAATTTCCAAAGATAAAGATTGAGTTTTTTCTTCCTGTTCACAACAGAGGTAGGAACATGTACATGCATTGTTTCAGAAATGATGTCTTTTTCAGCTATCAAAGACTATGGCTCTGTTGTGACATGCAATGTTCACTAGTGGCTTGCATGTGTTAAAGAAACCATTATGGAAACTCAAGAGGTTTAGCTGGCTTTTTTAACCCCCATGGACCAGCACCATCATACAAATGTCAAGAATGCCCATTATTATGCATTTCCAAGATGATCCAAAAAAAATCAACGGGTCGCACTTACAAAATTTTGCTCACGGAAATAACGCTGGTAACTAAGGCTTTCATGAAATGAAAATAAAAAGTATAAGTAAGTCTCAACCATTTATTAGCTTGACTATTATTCTATTCAATATAAATGCACACAAAAATTAAATCAAGGCATCAAAATACATCAAATGAACATTTGCATATCTTGAAGTTACCCAATTTCATACGAACATGTCATGTTTGTTGCACCATTATTCATAAACTTTAAGAGTGCCCATCACCAAACTTTCTGTAGTTGTTACTTATATTATGGACAACAACTGTGTGAAATTTTGAAAAATTTGAAATATATATATTTTTGAAGGTCAAGGTCAAAGGTCAAAATAATTAATAACTTTTTAATTATTATTTTTATGATAATGTGTTTGTAGAATAAATAATTGGGCTTCATATTAGCTTTAAAATGGTATAACACCCAACCATGTAGGTGCCATATTACCCGAGATAGAGCTGTTTGAAGTCGAGAGGTCGTGCTAATTAGCCAAAAGTTCGTTAACCCATATCTCTAAAAGTAATTATCTGAAAGAAGTATAATTCAGGTTTTATGTTATGCTCATAGATGCCAATCATCCTACAAAATCTCAAGAAAATCTGTGACTGTGATGTCAGAAAGCGTGTTGAATGGACATGGAATGACCCATTTCCCAGCTGACTAGTAACGCGGTCTTTGAAGGGAAATGAATAAAGTACGCTCTATATGTCTGTTTGTGGCCGGTCTCCTTTAATTACTACTTAGAACTATCATGATTTACAAATTAACAGTATGTACATATATAAAATACTTTCAACAAACAATTTTAACATGTACATTTAACATAAATTAATTAAAAAACATCTCATGGATTACAAATTCTATGTTTGACTGTTAACTCTTAAAAACTTTGTATGGGTCAGTAATTGGCAGATTTTAACAAAACTTAGAAAGTTGCATACCTCTTTCATTCGACTTGACACAATCTCATCTGGCACTTCAGGGTACTTAATCTTCAACTCATGGAAAAGTTGAATGTTGGCAGCCCCCAGAGTAGCCATTTCAGACATGCAAAATCTGCAAAACATGTGCATATTAGAAAGATCATAAAATCAAGGTAGCTTTCAGCAATAATTAATATTGGTTCAATGTTTTTTTTTCTTATCAAGATAAAAATAAAATCCATAACACAAAGAAGTTTATAAATGTCCTAATTGAAGGCAGGTCTTTTCATTAAAATATTTTTATCATTATAAACATGTACATCTACCTAAATGATTTTATAGAAAACTTTATACCTGAAACATTTTCCTAGTATAATTATAAATGAACAATTCTTGCTTTCCAAAAATTAAAGCATCTGCCCCCTATCCCTACCCCAATACATGAATGGGTCTTAAAAGGTAAAGTGGGAAAATTTCACACAACACTTGCAGAAAATGGATCTTTTCATAGGAAAATTAGTAAACATTTGCACCAGGGAATTGTGGAAAATACTATAATAATTAATATTCCTGAAAAAAAAAAACAAGCCGAATGAAACAGCATGAACATTTACAAATTAAAAAATAAACAAAGAAGAGAATAGACATAAAATCATGTATTATCATTAATTATGTTTTATGTATACTTAGTTGTTTTAATGTACAACAGCAAGATTTCAATCAAATGGTGGATGTTTTTTTAAGTATCCTCTGATTACATGTACCCGGTACTAGTTTTCTAACGGATAAGCGTAAATTGCAGATTTCGTGAAATATACAAATTGAAACTTCAAATTGTTTTTCTTACGGTAACTGTAAACTGAGTATTTTATTTTAATCCAAGAAATAAAAACAGTTCCTTACGAAAAGAATTGTGAGTGAGTGAATATTTAGTCACTGCGAGAATCTTTCACCCATTTGCGACGATTAAACATTTATCAATTTAATGACATTATATTAAAAATATATCATGAAAAGCATGCCAAAAATACATTTAAAATCAAGAATATAAATTTTAACACTTTAACAGCAATTTAAAAAGATGTCCTCGGTAACATGTATGGCCATCATTACAAAGCTTGTCAACATACAGTAGTCAAATGTTGCATCATTAGTTTTCGGAAACCCTGAATGGAAGTTCCATATTTAAACAAAATTGACAGTAGTTACCTCCCTTAGGTATTGTAGACCGCTAGTATAATTAGTAAACACAGCAGACGACACTTCCTTGTAAGTACTGAAATTTTTGTTTGAGTTTTATTGGTGACTTTCTAATGATGGTGCATTTACAAACAGTGTCACAATATGACTCAAGGCAAAATGACATAAAATTACAAGGTATCGATGTCATTCATATAAAGTCTATTTTAGAGGTTCAGGGAACTAGAAAATGTGTTGGAGTGCATAAAAGTAAAGTTTGTTTTGTTTAACGACGCCACTGGAACACATTGATTTTTATCTTATCATCCATTATTGGACATCATTCGTATGGTAATTCTGACACATTTTAGAGGAAACCCGCTGCTGCCACCACATAGGCTACTCTTTTTGATAAGCAGAAAGGGATTTTTTATATGCACTCTCCCACAGACAGGACAGCACATACCACAGCCTTTGATGAACCAGTTGTGGAGCAGAAAGTGGCCAAACTGCAGTTGGGTCGACTGAGAAGGATTGATCCGACAGCCGACCGCATCAAGTTCAAAGGGGGGGGGGCATGCTACCAAATGAGCTACATCCCACTCTTTGTAGTGCATAATACTATAGAATTTTTTTTTTTTAAAGGAGTTTGAAACATTTAGTAATTCAAATTAATTTTGTCTTCTCCTATATGTAAATAGAATTGCTGGATAAAGCTACATTCACAAAGTATGTAAGCCAAACACATCAAAATAAGTATAAAGAATTTGTCAAAAAAGGGGACGCTCACCCAATTCTTTATCCATTTTTGTTAAGTGTTCATGAATTCATGTCTGGAACTCTGCATATATTCTGAACATGTATTGTAAAGTTGACACAATATCCCAAAATAGAAATTATTCATATGCTGACCTACTTCTTCTGATAACTTCAATTTTAAATCACATGGCTATTGAACAGTTTAAAAATAACATACATAACTGGATAAAAAAGGGGAATCCCCCACCCACAATATACTGCATATGGTTTACACGTCAACAAAACTGCAATGATCTGATTACAAAAAGGGTGCAGTCATGATTACCACACAACACACCTGTGTCAAAGAAAACAGTTTAAATACTTTAACGTTGTTTCAACAATGTTTCACAATGTTTTCATACATTTAACAGTTTCATTGTCAAACCTTTTTTAAATCTATTATATAAAATTAATTAAAAAAGAGACTGTCATAAGTTAAAAACTGGAATAATAATCACGTTTTTTAAATTTTAAATGGGATTTGGTTTTAGTGCTAGTTATATCCATGTAGAAGCAGGATGTAGATCAGTCAGTAACGTGTCTGCCTGTGATGCAATTGGTCATAGGATCGATCCTTCTCAGTGGACGCAGCTCTACAATTTGGGCTATTTTCAGTTCCAACCAGTAGTCCACAACTGGTTCATCAAATGTGTTGTCCTGTCTGTGGGAAAGTGCATATAAAATAACCCTTGCTGCTTATGGGAAAGAGTAGCCTATGTGGCAGAACATAGCTTGATTTTAACGCTTGTTTTGTATAAATTGCCATAAGCGAGATGCTTCACTGGTGCCATTTTCAACCACTGACAAAATAACTCTTCTGTTATGTTTATTTGTTGCAAAAGTTAAGTTTTAACAAATAGCCGTCTGTGAGTCTTTCATACATGGCCAAGTGAAACAATTTCAAAATTGCAATGGGTTACAAATTCTTAAATTTGAGCCATGCAGAAGCTGGTTTCCTCTGAAGAAATGTATCAATATGACCACATGTATGATGTCCAATAGCCGATGATGAGATAAAAATCAATGTGCAATCAATTTGCACACAAATCAACTTTATGTTTTATATCCATGTATGTTTTAAATGTCTTTGGTTGTTTCTCCACTACTGATGTTAAAAATTAGCATGATAGAATAATCTGGTGCCGCCAAACAATTTTGATACTATGAATAAGCAACAGAAGATAATTTATTTCCACTTTCTCATAAACAGGAAATCAGAAACCACAGCCATAATTATATGGGTGTTAAACATGATATTTAAGATGTGGTTTTCAGAAGAAACTTGCTTTTGCCACCTAAGGCTACTCTTTCTGATAAGCAGTAATGGGTCATGTAAATAAACATACAGGACAGCACATGACACAACCTTTGATGAATTAGCTGTGGCCCACTAACAGAAAACTAACAGAAAATAGCCGAATAGGGATCTATACGACCTCACCTTACTTTGTATATTTATGCCAAATTCCTGATACAAATCACAGTTCTAATCTATTGATAGCAAAGCTGAGATTAACTGAACAGCCAAACAATTTGTTAAAACAGAAATGCATTTGATTGTGGAACATGACTCAAAATGTCAATGACAAACTCTGTAGAAAGATATTATTACAATTTACTTAAATAAAAGACAAATATTTTGAATGAACAAAGATAGTGTAGTTATTTAACATCATCTCATCAATCATGTGAGGTTTGATAATTGTGCTACTGTGCAATGGTACTTAATGTTACTAAATAATAAAAACATACAAAAGCACAGTCACTGTCAATAACAGTTACAATGAGTCAAGTCCATATTTTGTTCTTTTTTTAAAATAAATTATGCATATATTAATATTGTAATTATTGTTTGAATGTTTCTGGTTACCTGTGATCAATTTTATAAGTTTATTTTGTGAAAGCACGTTAAAATGGCTACACAGTCACTAGAGGTCCTTTAGATTCGTTAATTTTCCATTCCAACCAGTGGTCCACAACTGGTTCATCAAAGGCCGTGGTATGTACTGTTCTGTCTATGGAAAAGTG
>JAUTWP010153595.1:0-11166 GCA_033042655.1 Cyathermia naticoides
GAATCTGTAAGTTTAAAGACAATTTTCATTTAAAATTGTTGTTTTTGTTGTGTGGATAATAAAGAAATTATCACACTTACGTGAGGATCTTACGAAAATTATGACTCGTTTGGAATCCACAAACTCGTTTCATAATTTTCGTACGATCCTCAAGCAATGTTGGGTGCAATATGCTCTATATATGATTTTGTGCATAAACTCTTCATATTTCCCATAAACAGATATCACCTACTCCTTGTGCACAATATTTTAAAGATTAACCTCAACAAGTGAAATATGGTTGATGTCACTAAAATGGCTGTACAGTGGACACTTTTCGACAGATTCATTTGAGACCAATAAAATATGCCAGTTTAGACAGAGTGCTGGTCTAGACAGATTTCATCCAGTGTTACAGAGCTGGATGGGACTTTGAAATCATGCTGGTTTATAAAGAAATCCGGATTAGACAAATGCTTGTCTAGACAGAATGCTGGTCTAGACAAATTTCATCCAGTGTTACAGAGCTGGATGGGACTTTGAAATCATGCTGGTTTATACAGAAATCTGGATTAAACGCTGGTCAGGACAGATTCCACTTTATTTTAATGTGACAGCAGCTATGCGGTTACACTGTGTGAATGGTTTCAAGACAAACCCATTGTGTCCTGTTATCTATCACTAGTGGCACATACCTTCCCCTCTCCACGGCTAGAGCATCGATCTCATCAAAGAAAATGATAGCTGGAGCCGCTGCTCTTGCCTTCCTGAAAACTTCACGAACCGCTTTCTCCGACTCACCGACCCATTTGCTGAACAGCTCCGGACCCTGACAAACAAAATTCTTATGTCCATTTAATTTGTCTAAATGTCATAAAGAAAAGGACTGATTAACAGCACACCAGTGTTATACAGTGGAAACCGGACCCCCTCTAAACTGGAATCCAGTCGAAACCGGACAAATCAGTTGGTTCCAATGTGTCCATTTGTGCTAAATCTTCGTTTATGCGTACCTGCACATTTTACTTGGTCCAGTGAGTGTCCAGTTTAGAGAGGTTTTACTGTATTAATATCTAACTCAAGTCAGAGACAGACAAGAGTGGAGGGTGGTGAAGTAGGGATCAAACCCCACCCATTTAAAATTAATTTTGTAGCTGGTTGCTTGGTAGCAGATGTTATGTATACATTATTGAGTCTTCTTGCAAAGAATGGTTGAAATGTATTGAACTTTATGGGACTATTTTCTTCTTATATTTTAACCATTCAAAATAGGCTAAAAGAAGTCATCGCTAAAAAAAATGTGTAGCATATGGGAGGGAAGTTCTAGCATAATGAACCATTACATAGACTAGTAGTGCTTGGGCCAACAGTGTGGAAAATACTCCTTTGTCTTTCAATATCATTATAAGTATGTTAAAGGAGTATATTTTATGTCACTGTATACTGGGGCTGGTCTTTCAATATCATTATAAGTATGTTTAGGGAGTATATTTTATGTCACTGTATACTTGGGTTTGTCTTTCAATATCATTAAACAAATGTGAGTATTTTTTCATATTACCTTCACTGCAATGAAGTTGAGTCCACTCTCTGTTGCCAAAGCTTTGGCAATCATGGTTTTGGAGCAACCTGGTGGACCATACATTAGCAGACCTTTAGGTGGTGTGATGCCCATCCTTGTGAATGCTTCTGGGTGTTTGAGCGGCCACTCAATGGCTTGCTGTAACTTCATCTTCAACTCTCTCTGACCCGCTATGTCTGACCACAAGATCTGTTCACAAACAAAGAAAGAAAGGAATTTTTGTTTGTTTTATTACATGTTAAACATATGCTATTTATGATTCATGATCTTTAGTAGAAATTCTCTGCCGCCATATTATCTAGGTTACTCTTTATGATAAACAGCAAGAGGTCTCTTATATGCACCAGGGATTGAACTTCTTAATGGTGGTACCAATGGCAATTGTCACTGGTTTTGTACAAATTTCTATAGACGAGGTGCTTAACCGGTGGCATTTTTTGGCCACTAGCAAACTAACTCTTTTGTTATGTTCATTTGTTGCAAAAGTTATGCTTTAACAAATTGCCATAGGTTGAATCAAAATTGCCATTGCCTAGCCATCCCACAGCCAAAAAACAATCAAAATTGCCATGGTTTACAAATGATTAAGTTCAAGCCATGTGCACTTTCAATAAGTATACTCATCTTTGATAGTGAGTGTTCAGTATTCACAGAACTATTTTTTGTTGAGTATACTCACTTTTGGCACTTCTAACTGGACTTCTCGCATAGCACTTGGCTTCACCAAACTGATGGCATGCGCCATGTGAGTGCGGTCTATTTTCACTGATGATGAACTACTTGACAGTTTCTTTATAGCCTGAAGTCCCGCTGAAATTAATATGACAAAATACTTTTTTATTACAAATATAAATCAGGCAATACCACTCATTATGATTAACAAATTATTTTTAAATTTAATTATTTAAAAAAGAATACAGTGTAGAACGTAAAAAGTGAAAAATTAAAGTGCTAGTGTTCACATTGAAATAATTCTATCAAAGTTAGTTATATAGTGGACTGTCTAAACCAGATTCAGTTGGGATCAACAAAAAATGCTGGTTTAGACAGTGTTACTACTTAGTATAGACAAATTTTATTCAGAGTTACGGAGCTGTACGGTACTTTGAAATCATGTTGGTTTACCAGAAATCTGGATTAGACAAATTCTGGTTTTGACAGCATCAACTGTATATAATTTTAGCAAATACAGTAAACTATTGTTATTATGGTATTCAATACAATGGCATATTCAGTTATCGGCAGCCTTTTGTTGGACATAAATATACATCAGTGTTAATTTGATTGTTACAATGATATATTCAACTTCCAGCACTGGCCGTGATTTGTAGTAACAAATCTGTCTAACACATTGTTTGATCTTCATAATGGTGTAAACATAAACTGACAAATGTGTAACTGGTAATTAGCAAAGTCTAATACTTTCACAAATAATGTTTATTGTTTTGCAACCGATCCACGTGTCTAGATGACTGGTGAGAAAGTGCATATAAAAGATCCTTCGCTGCTTATCGGAAGGAGTAGCCAATGTGGTGGTAGCGGGTTTCCTCTAAAAGCTGATGATAAGATCAAAATCAATGTGCTCTGGTGGTGGTGTTAAATAAAACAAACTTTATTTTACCTTCTTTACACAGGGCTGCGAGATCTGCTCCTACAAATCCATGAGCTCTGTCAGCAATCTCAGTTAAATCTTCTTCAGATAAGCTGTGAGGTACTTTGAGCAAGAGTTTTGTCAAAATCTGCAAACATACATGTTTAAATTAATAATCTGTCCTTGCTTGTGAATATAACAACAGTAGTCACATGAATAATTGTCATAAATAGGTCTTTGTCTTTCCCATTATGAAGTCACTTTGTTTTATCTTGGAGTTTGTTTAATTATACTTTGTTAATGTGCAGTTTATGTCATAAGATTGGGAGGAGAGACTGTAGTTGTGTTTATATTTTGTATTAGTAAAATATGTTATAAGATTGGAAGGAGAGACTGTAGTTGCATTTATATTTTGTATTAGTAAAACTGTAAGATTGGAAGGAGAGATTGTAACTTTAACTTATTATAGCATACGTCTTTGCGGTGCTCGGCTGTGGGTACCCCTATCTCGACCTCCCTGTCAAATCGACCTGGGCGGCGGATCGCTGGATCTAAAACATCTGGTTTACTCGTCACTCCAAGAACAACACACAGCTTATCTGACTGAAAAAGTAAAGTTTGTTTTATTTAATGACGTCACTGCAGCACATTAATTTTTATCTTATCATCAGCTATTGGACATTACACATATGGTAATTTTGACTTATTTCTTTAGAATTTTGATTCAACCTATTCAACATAATGGAAGTTATTTTGCTGGACAACAAAATGAGAAAAGGGGTTGTCATATTGACAGATTTCTTCAGAAGAAGCTCACTGCTGTCACATAGGCTACTATTTCCGATAATCAGCAAGGAATCTTTAGAGGCCTTTGATGAACCAGTTGTGTACCACTGGTTGCCACGGAAAGTAGCCCAAACTGCAGATGGATCCACTGAGAAGGATAAATCTGACTATAGTGAATTATGAACACAGAATAGTTGGATTACTTACACAACTGACTCCATCCATCAAGGTCAACAGAGTGGAAACAACTCGCTTCTCCTGGTCACTTTGTGAAACATCTCTCCGTGGACAAAGTGCATCCAGTTCATCAATCAAGATTATACTGGGAGCTCTGAATGAAAATACAGTTTGTTTTATTTAACAATGTCACTAGAGCACATTGATTGCTTTTTTATCATCGGCTATTGGACATTAAACATATGGTCATTCTCACACAGTTTCACAGAAAACCCACTCCTGCCACACATGCTACTCTTTCCAATAAGCAGCAAGGAGTCTTTTATTTGCATTTTCACACAAACAGGACAGCACATGTGTGCGTTTGATCAATCACTTGTCCTCTCAATGTAACGAACAACATTACAACCATAAAAGACTTAAGGTTTGAAACAAATACATATTCCTATTTGTCAAATAAACTGATGTTCAGGCAACAAATGTAGAAATAAAAATCTTTATAAATTTTACCTTTCTTCTGCTGATTTAAAAATGCTTCGTAGTTTTCCTTCTGTTTCACCGAAAAATCTGTCAAAATAGAACATGACTTAGCGAAATACATTCCCATTTATGGCTGGCAATGTGTTATATTAAAATAAAGTAATAAACACAATGCCATATAAACAAACTAAACAAACTGCAGAATTTGTTATTTATAAAACTATTAATCTTTTTAAAAAAATATTTAAAAAATAAAATGAGCTTTTCGAATCTATACATTGGTAAATCTGAACAGTGCCAAGTTTAATCTAAATCCATGAACCAAAAAGACTTTTTTTATTACACCATGTTACATGACATTATTCACTGGAAATCTAGGGTGGATATCCTATCTCAAAGATAATGTAAAGTTTATTTTTATTTTATTTAATGACACCACTAGAACATTGATTAGTTTTTAGTCATCGACTATTGGATGACAAACTTATGGCATAGTTTCAGAAGAAATAGAGCACATTGATTTTTATCTCATCATGGGCTATTGGAAGTCAAACATATTATGGTAATTTTGACACATTTCTTTTAGAGGAAAACTGCTGCCGACACAAAGGCTACTCTTTTTGATAAGCACCAAGGGATATTTCATGTGCACTTTCCCACAGACAGGACATCACATACAACAGCCTTTGATGAACCAGATGTGGACCACTGGTTAGAACAGAAAACAGTCCAAACTGCAGCTGGATCCACTGAGAAGGATCAATCTGATGACAGACCACTACTGAACATGCTACTGACTGAGCTACATCCCGCTCTGCTTATAAACATACAGATTTACACAGAAAGTTCAGCTAAATAGAATGCAGATGATTGATGGGAATACTGACTTGCTCCATAGCTCTGGTCCAGCCACAGTTTCCATGTGGATGTCGAGATCGTGAACTATAGCTCTTGCTAGCTCAGACTTGCCTGTTCCCGATGGGCCATGAATCAAAATCCCATGTGGCAGCGACAAACCTGTCAAACAATTGTATTTAAAACAATAATATTAATATTTAAACAATAATTTTAATATTTAAACAATAATTTTAATATTTAAACAATAATTTTAATATTTAAACAATAATTTTAATATTTAAAACAATAATTTTAATATTTAAACAATAATTTTAATATTTAAACAATAATTTTAATAATTATTTAAAATAATGATTTTAATAATTATTTTAAATAATGATTTTAATAATTATTTAAAACAATAATTTTAATATTTAAAAATTATTTATAAAATGTATAATCTCTTTAAACCTAATATTCAATATTTAAAACTATAAATTTTAAAATAATAATTTATACATTGTGTAACATTATTTATTTTAATATTTAAAATAATAATTTATAAATGATACTCTGCTCTCCTACTTACCATATGATTTAAAAACATCGGCTTTAGTTAGAGGTATTTCAATCATGTCTCGTATCATTTTAATTTGTGACGTGAGACCACCGAGTAACTCCAGTCTATTCTCCACAGTTCCCTCCATTGTGTTCAACACATTCGGGTTAATTATGGAAAAAGTTGAATCTTCACTAATTTTATAAAATTCTATTTGTTTTGTCCCCAATGACTTCTTCCAGCACACATCTGGAGTTTTGTAGTTTGTCAAACTTTTCTCATGTGAAATTTTCTCCGGTGTTTTCATAGGCACTGAAGAATTACTACAATTTGAATTTGAATGTAAATTAGTCAATGATTGGTCCAAACTTGAAGATAAGCTAGTAGATGATTGGTCCAAACTTGTATTAGCTTCATCTGATTGGTTATCAGTTATTGATATGTTTGAAATATCCAAGCTTGCTAGGCTGTCTGACAGATCTGTCTCATCATTAGAATCCTGACACAATTTTATACAAGTTTTTTCTGCTTTGTTCTCAACCACAGAAACAATTCTAAATACACATTCTTGTCCAAAATATGAGATTGTAAATGTTTCTCCGGTTGTAATGAAGGTATTGACTGAAAAAAAGTGTTTAAATTATGCATTTACCTTCAGTCTTTCAAACATTATGTAACACCATTTTTGTCAAAATTAGACATACCCCTGTAATTCTATATTATAACGGGACATTGATTAATTTTTAATCATTGGCTATTGGACGTCAAACATATGTTCATTTTCATTGTTTTAAAAAGGAAACCTGCTGCCACCACATAGACTACTCTTTCTGATAAGCAAAAATTGTCTTTTATGTGCACTTTACCACAGACAGAACAGCACATAACACATACTTTGATGAACCAGTTGTACACCACTGCAATAGCCCAAACTGCAAATGAGTTCACTTAGAAGGATCGATCCGATGACAGACCGCTTCACTGGTGGACATTCTACCTCTTGAGGTATGTCCCACTTCACATATAAATAGTAAAACTACCTTCTGCATGGGGAATAAATATAGGTTTTATATTTAAAACAGCTACTCTTTAAGAAGTTCAATCTTTTCAAACATACCTGTTTTGAGTTTAATGTAATTTTTAAAATCTTCTTTGGAATAAAACTCTTTCCATTCACAATGTTCACTGAAATAGAAGCGAAAGAAATTGTATTACACATACTGTTTAATATGAAAATATGGTTAACTGTAATCTGGCTTTTGTCAGCGGCTGTGTCCAATGGGAACCTTCTTAAACAGTTATCTGATGAAAGCATGGAAATAAATTTACACAACCCTGTCTTTTTTTCACAATAAAACTATGACAACTCAGTCTGGTATAACAGTTTGTTCCTGTTAGATATAGAATAATTACTATACAACTCAGTCAGGTTTGACAATTTGCTCCTATTGGATTTTACTGATGAACAATTCAAACTGGTTTCGTCGGTTTTGGGCTTTCGAAGAAGTTTTTGAAAGATGATATTTTTTTAAAAGCCTGATGTCATATTTAGCAGCTTCTCACCTGACTATTAATTTTCATGGAACAAATCCCATTATTAAAAGTGTAACATCTTGAATATTTTATATATTTAGTCATTTACAATTACAATAGATGACCAATGTTTGTTTTGTGGCCACCACATATATTTCTTCTGTTTACAAAACAACAGCACCATCACACTATGTCATGTAAAACACATTGACTGCTGTGTAAGACATTGTTACCTACTGATTTAGAGGGATGCCATTTACTTCTTTGAGTTTAATATTAAAACATGGCTATTGAATCTTAGAAATACATGTAAACATCTAAAAGTGCAGTTTTGTTTATATTTTGTATTAATTAATAAAAATATACATGTAGTTATAAGACTGAGAGGAGAGATTCATGGGTGAACAGATTGCACGAACGACCGCTTCATTTGTGTTAGGGTCGTGCGAAACTGTCCTTGTGTAATCCATTTCATGTTCGTCCAATTTATATTTAAAAAAAATAATAATAAAAAATTCCCTGTTCAGTATTGCCACCCAACAATTTTAAATAATAAAGACACTCTTCATAACTTTAGTTTAGTCATAATTATATTTATAATTACAAACAAACACAAATAAAAAATATAATAAATTTCATTCTTTTTAAAAAGGGTTACGCAAACGAAAAGGGTTACGTAGAATTTTAATTTGTGCACCCCTGTGATTATAACATTAAGTTATAAATTATTGATTGACTTACCAGCATTCTAAAACAATTTCTTCAGCCAAAATATCTTCACCTTCTAATGATTCCACTGTCACAATGTCACCTTTAGAACAACCTATCAAATCCATTAGATTGCTGTCAATAAACACTCCAGTAGGCAGGCCAGAATTAGAAGGCCACGCCCACCGAATGAGTTTGTTCTGAATGATACATGGTTTTCCAACTGAGAGTGAACACAACTGCATCGCACTTGGATGGAGAATAACTACCTTGCCTTTGCAGTATCGAGGAACATTCACATCTGAAGAAAAAAGTTTTATTTAACAACACTACTAGATTGTTTGCTGCTTTGCCTCATCCCCACTCCCATTTATATGAATTAAAATATTTTTCATCAGTTTCTGCTCAGTGGAATGATTATGAATAGTCACATTCCAGACAGTTTCACAACATATTCAGATGTTATACTAAAAAAAATAACATCCCTTAGCACAAAAAGAAGAAAAGCATCTCATGTGGCAGCAACAGGTTTCTACTACTGACCAGGTGTTGCAAATAGTGGACTCTTGTCTATACTGGCATTTGTCTAATCCATATTTCTGTGTAAACCAGCACAATTTCAAAGTCCCAGCCAGCTACTGGTTGAAATATGTCTATAATGGCACTAGGTAAACCAAAAAAGTAAAAGTAATGTTTGTTTTGTTTAACGACGCCACTGGAACACATTGATTTTTATCTTATCATCGGTTATTAGATGTCATTCATACGGTCATTTTGACACACTTTTTAGAAGGAAACCCGCTGCTGCCACATAGCCATTAGGCTACTCTTTTCGATAAGCAGCAAGGGATCTTTTATATGCACTTTTCCATAGACAGAACAGTATATACCACAACCTTTGATGAACCAGTTGTGGACCACTGGTTGGAACAGAATATAGCCCAAACTGCAGTTGGGTTCACTGAGAAAGATTGATCCGACGACCATCCGCTTCAAAGGCGGGCACGCTATCGACTGAGCTACATCCCGCTCTTCTGTCCAGCATATTTTGTTGGTCCCATCTGGATTTGGTTTAGACTGATCCACTGTACATAGTCTTTTTTTCTTTGTCACCAAACACTCAGATAGGGACCCCAGTAGCTTGAACAAATGCTGCTATGGGCAATTCCATGCATGTTGTATTGACATTCAGATAATCTTAAATTTATAAGAAAATGCCAACACAAACTGACGTATTGCTAAATGGAAGACATCATCCCAATATCAACTCAACATTATTGGCCATTTTTTTAATGACATTATTTGGGTGATATTGATGAAAAACTGATCTGTCATATGGACACAGAATTTTTTTTTAATCTACAACTCTAATTTAATAGTGAGTATAATTGCAAAACTATGTGAGTTGATGCTGAAAAAAATCATGAAACTGATATTAAAAGATCTATATAATAGGAAGCAGTTCAAAGGTTAAAGGCATTCTCCCACAGATATTTGACCCAATTAATGACCCAACAAAGTATTATTTGAAAATATATACATTTGATTTGTAATTGTACCTAAAAGTACTTTATTTAACAATCTACATAACCCCCATAACCCACTTAATATAGATATTTTGTAAAAATAATTGAATGGGCAGTGTCCATAATACAGAAAAAAATAACTTTACGTATTATTTTCTCAGTCACGTGACGGACCTCCCTGTCTAAGCATTCATTTCAATCAGAATATTTAGACTATTGTTGTACCAAAAAGATGCGAGGAGTTCCGATGATGCAATTTTTGTTCTTATCGTCAAAGAATTCCAAAATTCTAAAATGTTTAGCCGACATCTGGGTAACAGGGAATCCCCTTCACCGTGACTTAATTAAAATGTCTTGGGTTATACAAAAGTAAGGTTTGGCATGTCAAATAAATAAGGTTTGGTATGTCAAATAAATGTAAATTGTAATGTTCATTTATAATCAATATTTAGAGAAATGAGTATAAAGCTGTTAAATCCGTGGGAGAATGCCTTTGAAAATAATTTTATCACTAAATTATCTTTTTGTATACAACAGTGAGAAATTTTAATCGGGCAGACACAATTAATTTCTTCAGCATTCAAAGTAAAGTAACCCAGGAATTAATTGAATATTTGCATAAAATATTATTCTTTATCAGTAATACTAATAATCATTCAAAATTAGAAATCTGTTGTACAGACAAAATGTGTCAGGATCTTTTATATGGGTGGGTGTCTAATTTTGACAAAAATAGCGTTACCCGGTGTCACAGTATGATTTTGTATCATACTCATTTTGTATTGGTGAATTTAGACCCAGTGGTTTTCTGTTTAAAAAAAATCTGTTTTCCGTTTCACGTTTTTGTAAATTCTGTTTCATTTCCATTTCAGGAATAAATTATGTATTTAACCTTCTGAGCACTGCAGGTGAGATATATCACCATGCTGATACTGCATGACAATTTTCCCGCCAAAACACAGGAAATGGTTAGCTTGGTTGCATGCTACTTCCTGTTTGAAACAAAATGACAGATCTGGAATTTGTGTTTTCGGAGATAAATCGATCGCAATTTCTGTTTAAAAAGTGATTTTCAAGTGGAATATTTTAGAGTAAAGCGATCAATATCAATGGCGGAACATTGCAGTTATTTTGAAGAATTTGCAGGTAATTTTGATCGCTAATTTTATCGACAGGAAAAACCTTAAACTTTCGATAATTTCAATGCATTTGTATTGAAAATGGTGAGTAAAGTTGTTACTAAATATTTTGAGGTGAACAGTGAACAACTCTGTTAACATGTTAAAGTATGGCAAATGTTGTTGATTTTTGCAACTGCATATATAATATAGCAAGGGAGCGGGCTGTAGCCGAGACCGTAGCGTGCCCGCATTTGAAGCGTTCGGTCGTCGGATCGATCCTTCTCAGT
>JAUTWP010153706.1:0-11163 GCA_033042655.1 Cyathermia naticoides
AATGGATCTTTTCTTAAACTTTCCCACAGACAGGACATCACATACCACGGTCTTTGATGAATCAGTTGTGGAGCAGCAGATGGGTCAAGTGAGAAGAATCGATCCGACGACCAACCGCTTCAATGGCGGACACCCTACCGACTGAGCTACACCACGCTCCCATAGGTAAACGAGAAAAACCTAAAATGGTCAGCAGTGTTGACCCATGCGGAGGCGTCTGCTATAACAGCCTGGCTCTGAACGTGGACGTTAAACAACTTGACCTTGACCCATGCGGACTGTTTTCTCCAGGTATTCTATTGTAGTTAGGTGTCTTTTGTCACAGCTATCTTCCGGTTTGATTGACAGGAACTGTATCCGCATGGAGGAATAGTCATTTGTCAAACAACCATTATCAACTTGCATTAAATGATAATTAGTACTATTTCACAAGCTGGGCTATATCGTATTTTCAATCTCATTATAGCACTAACATCTTTGCTTTTTTTTATTTTACGGATATACCTACCCTAAATACTATAAAGGTGGAACGTAAAAGTGAAATAATATGTTTTTGTATTACAATCAACATTGCATAACCAAAGAATACATTTTTAAAATTCAAAACTAATCTATACTGTAACAAATCTATATAATTATTCCGCCAGCACAATAGCTAAACATTTGCCACACCTCACTCCTTCCAATCTTTGTATAAATAATAATTATTAATAAATTTTATTTGTATTTAAAACAACCGAACAAAGACTGAGAGGTAAGAGGAATCCGTCAAGCATGTTATATATAAAAAAGCCATAACAAAAAACATAGCACTTTGCCCTATCTAAATACATCGCCAAGAGATAACGTGAAATAAATTATTAACAATAAACATTAACGTTTATCAGTAAACATTGCAGACTGGTAGTAATGGGTTTTAGGAGACAAAAAGTAAAGTTTGTTTTATTTAACGAGGCCACTGGAGCACATTGATTTTTATTTTATCAGCGGCTATTGGAGGTCATTCATATGGTAATTTTGACACATTTCTTTTGGAGGAAACCCGCTGCCGCCACATAGACTACTCTTTTCGATAAGCAGCGAGGGATCTTTTATTTGCACTTTCCCACAGACAGGACAACACATACAACGGCATTTGATGAACCAGATGCGGAGCACCGGTTGAAACGGAAAATAGCCCAAACTTTAGGAGACAAGTATCACAGGCTAAATTAGTAAACATATTTTCCAATGAAATACTTTGCTTCCAATCTCGTTATAATTGTATATACAATCTGTTATGTATGAATACAATAACAGTTTGCAGTTAGAGCTTCATTAGCAAAACATCATGATGGTTATTACTAAGGACTGATTGCCAGTAAAAATAGCTTATAGTATACAATAAAATAACAGGTTTTAGCCATAATCAATATAAGAAAACTTCATCCAAACACCACCATATTCCTAACACAACTACATGCGATGATTCGTGTTACTCAAAGTTATAGAATTTGAACTGAAACACTAGTGTGTGTGTGTGTGTGTGTGTGTGTGTTTGATTTTACACACCAAAAACAACCCAAAAAAACTTGCAAACAAAAACAAAACGAAAAACAAACTTATTACATTTTACTTCATGCATATTGATTTACTGTATTGAAGCATCATTATTGTGATGAGAAAGCCAATACAGTCAACATTTTTAATGTACAAACCAAACGTATTGTTTTGTTGAACTCGCAGCTTGAGCCGCTAAGTCGCTGAGATAATTAATTGTTTTCTCTGTTTGAACGTATTGATTATACGTGCTGAAACACAATGCCGGTAATTAGTGGCAGTCTTCTTACTAACAGCCAAACACTATGTAACCTGATCAGCTCTACCCGTTGTGTGATGAGTTCCTCAGACGACATAGTAAGAATTAATAACTTCTTTCTGTCATTGCACATACGTATCAGTGGCAGATCCAGAACTTAATGTGGGGTGGAACACTTAAGAATTATTTTGTTCTATCTGCATTTTTCTGAAATTTGGGGTATTTTCCCTTCCATCCAATAGTCAAAGGCCACGATATGTGCTTTCCTGTCTGGTGCTTATAAAAAAGAGTAGCATATATGGCGGAAGCGGATTTCCCCTGAAATGACCATAAAATTGACGTCCAATAGCCGATGATAAGATAAAAACCAATGTGCTCTAGTGGCGTCGTTAAATAAAAAGAAACAGTTTAACTTTAAACTTTTCAGAAGTGTTGGTATTACAAAAAAATTACTTTTATTACAAGGCGCCAGGTATATCATATGAATTTTAAACTTTAATTTTGTCAATTGGTTAGACATATACAACTCGACAAATTATAATTATTAAATACTCCAAAAACAACAGAATACGACTTTGAGATGTTGTGGATAGAATAGTGTAATTCTCATGCAGCGAATTGTAAATGTCTTAAGTGCAACATATGCACACTATTTTTGTGTTTTTAGTTCTATATATCAAGAACAAATTAATATATAGTTAACTGTCCAGTACCCTTTTTGGATTGCATTTGTGAAACCCCTCTATAGTATTCTCATTATCAAAAACAAATAATTAATCCCAACTTAGTGACTGTGGAATTCAGTTCAGTGCCTTTAATTTTAACATGTTCTTGTTATTGATAAATTCAATATACGTTGAGACAAATATCAGGCACATTGATTATTAACAACAATCTACATGGAAGCTAATAAACAAGCGAATACATGGCTAATGGGTATGTGTTCCTAGGAAACGTCCATTAATTAAACATTTTTCGGAAATAGAATATCCGTTACTTGAGAAGACAATGAAAACCATATCCATTGTATAACTAACAAAACAATAGAAAATGTATAACACCAGGCTGGATGAGATAAGTATGTCGTAGTATCTGAGCATTGATTAAATATATTATTTATGTTAAACTGAAGAAAAAATGTCGCGTGGATTGAAGGTGGGTAGGCAATGAATAATACTTATGACATGTTCAGAATAGATATTATAAGATAAAATAATAAGAACACTAAACCAAACAGTAAACGATTTTGAAAAAGTAATCATTATTAGTTTTATAGATGCATTTGTGGAACTATTTCAAATATAATATTATAGAGTATATAATACGGATATTATACTTTATGGATACAAGGCTATATTTTCTATGCATAGTATACATGCTTTTGAAATATGGTGAAATTAAACCATGGTACACGAGTTATATATAAAACAAAATAAAGTAAAGTTTGTTTTATTTAACGTCATTCTTATGGTAATTTTGACATATTTCTTTTAGAGGAAACCCGCTACCGCAACACAGGCTACTCTTTTTGCAAGGGATCTTTTATAGGCACTTTCACACAAACATGACAGCTCATATCAAGGCATTTGATGAACCAGTTGTGGAGTATAATTATATAAAATATTACATGCCCAATAATTTATGTGAAAGTGAATATAAAACTTCAATGGATGTCAATAACTAGCTTATGTTGTGTCCAAACGTTTTGCTGATGCGATCCGTTATCCGGTCCTCGATCTCTTTATTGCTTTGATCGTTTGAAGCCATTGGAATGCATAAAGAGGGGTAGGGTCCCAAAGAGGGAATGGTATGCCCAAAGAGGGGCAGGGGTCACAAATAGTGAATGGTATGCCCAAAGAGGGACATGGATCCCAAAGAGGGAATGATATGCACAAAGAGGGCAGGGGTCCCAAAGAGGGAATGGCATGCACAAAGAGGGGTAGGGGTCTCAAAGAGGGAATGGTACGCCTAAGGAGGGACAGGTGTCGAGGGAATGATATACACAAAGAGGGCAGGGGTCCCAAAGAGGGAATGGTATACACAAAGAGGGGTAGGGGTCCCAAAGAAGGAATGACATGCCCAAAGTGGTCCAGCCTAACCCTTTAATGGATGTGATGTAGATAAATGTAACCTGACCTGAATAGAAAGTATAGAATAGATGGCTGCGTTGCGTGGAAGGCAGAAACACATATAATTAAATATGTTTTACTACTATTGTTAATAGTAGTTAATACTATTGCGCTTCCATTTTAATGAAAGCTGATTTTATAAACTTGTAGCCCTGCTGGCTAACACTGAAAATATTTACAGTCAAGACCTGGCCTCAGCGGCCTTGACGTTCAGTTCGCGGATTTTTTTTAAATACCACGCGAACAGAGGTAGTAGGTTTTAATCCACTTGTTTTATTGTAGCACCATCATGTGCTTTTTTCAAGGAGACGAATCGATAAGTTTAGTGAATCTCTGGATCGACCCATCTTAATAGGTTTGTTGACATTTCTTCCTTGATAACATGTTATCTATACCTGACACATCCGTCATGTACTGGCTGTTGATCAATTAATGACCAAACGTTTCTACTCAAGAAAATGTGTAAACATTACCATAAGTAAACAACATAAATATTATTATCGTGTTCACTGGCATACACCATGAATAATGTGCAAGTCTTTCCTTTAAAACATCTCCAATACCTATCGTCTTTACATGTACCAGGACACCAAATCCCAGTTCATTTTATCATCTAATATAACAAACAAATTTTATTTAAATATTTAAATACTTATGTTAATATGTTATAAATACAAGACCTACATGGAAACATATCCATTAACTATCTTGTCTACATATCCACGAAACGAAATTCAAATTTCAGTTCATTTTATCATCTAATATGACAAAATAATTGTATTAAAAAAGACTTGATGCTTATGTTTATAAATACAAGATCTACTTGGAATTCACGACAGTGTGTTCTTCCACGATATACCGTCATCCAAACAGGTAGTACGTACATGAGATGATAAAACTGTATGTTTGTCTTTAGTGTCCTGTTACTTGTATTTTATATGAGGATCGGAAATGCATTTGCTGCACTACTAGGAGTGGGTTGTAGCTCAGTCGGTAGCATGCCAGCCTTTGAAGCGGTCGGTCGTCGGGTCGATCCTTCTTGTTGGACCGATCCTGCAGTTTGTGGTATGTGCTGTTTTGTCTGTGGGAAAGTGCATATAAAAGATCCCTTGCTGTTTATCGAATAGAGTAGCCTATGTGGCGGCAGTGGGTTTTCTCTAAAACATGTGTCAAAATTACCATATGAATGACGTACGATAGCCGATGATAAGATACATTTGTAAAAAGCAATGTGCTCTAATGGCGTCATTAAACAAAACAAACTTTACTTTTACTGTACTACTAATGGTTTTGATTATATACTCCATTACTTATTTATTCTTGTACATTTTACCAACTGTTTAATAGTAAAACTGTGTATAGTTATCCGATCCAATATTTCAATTGCGTAATCAATTACATATTATTTTGTTTCTGAAACAGCATATTGATACTATTATAATATATTATATTTCAGAAGTCCAATTTGACAGACATCATTGTCCGATTTACTATCCAGCCGAATAAAATGTCTGCAGGCCTGAATGGAAATCTACTGGAGTAAACATGACTAATTTAAGTTGAAAAATCATAATCGTTTTATTAGCATTATTAAAATGTCAAGACGACGTGGATATGTTTTATTTAACATCCTTGTTGTTGTTACAAACTATGTACATGCATTTAATAACAACAATCTGCACAGAAGTATTTCGGTGTTTGAATACTTACAAGTTACGATACATGTAATAGTTTTGAAACACTTCTATGTACTATAGATTAAGCTCTGTTACTTCATTAAACGGTGTTTATCAGATGGTATTACTACCTGAATAACTACAATAAACAGTATACCCCTCAGTATGCCACAATCAGCACTATCATCGCCTCATGACACACACACATGCATCCACTCACATACACACACAAACTCACTCACACACATACAGACATACACACAGACATAAACACACACAAAGATACACATATATACACACATAAACTCACTCACACACATACATACACACAGACATAAACACACACAAAGATACACATATATACACACATAAACACACATAAGCACACTTAATACAACCATGATCAAAACCACAACCATCTGCATTTCTGCCACCATATCCACATCATTTTTATTTACATTATTACCGTTACTAAACCAGAGATAAACCACAGAGACAGAGAGAGAAAATACAAAGAAATATAGATAGGAAGAATCAGATGCAAAGAGAGTAAGATCCGCTTTATTTACCGACGCCACTAGAGCACATTGTGATCGTTTAAGAATCGACTAATGAACACCAAGCACATGGTCATTCCGATTTAGTTTTTGGTGAAACCCGCTACATTTTTCCATTGAAAGCAAAGGGTTTTATATGCAAAACCTGAACAGGATAACACATACCATGACGTTTTCAGTTGTGGAATACTGGAACGCAATAAAACATAATAAGATAATTGTTACACGGAGTTGGTTCGATCCCTTGACGCAACAACCTCACGGAAACGCTCAACCGATTGAGCTAGATCCCACCCTTAGATACAGAGAGATAGAGACAAACGGTCATCGACAGTTGGTAAGAGCAAGGTAGAACTATAGGTTGCCCTTAGATACAGAGAGATAGACAGACAAACGGTCATCGACAGTTGGTAAGAGCAAGGTAGAACCATAGGTCGATGGAAATGAAAGGAGCCTGCGAGAAATAACTGATGAAACACTTAATAAATAAATAAATAATTACAAAAAGTAATTACGTACCCTGAAAGACAAGAGGTTGTTGCAACACCAGGTAAAACTGAGCTAGATAGAACAATAGGTCGGTGGAAATGAAAGGAGCTAGCGAGAAATAACTGATTAAACATACTTAAAAATAAATAATAATTAAAAAAATAATTACGTACCCCGAAAGACATAGGAGGTTGTTGCAACACGAGAATCCTTTGAGGACTGCTACTGCTTTTTCTCCTCATGGATCTGTTTCGGTTCTTACGAGCCATAGTTCCTTTACGAACTAACATGGCCATGTGCATAGCTATCTCACAACACTAAAAAGTTCACTTAAAAGTAAATTCAGGTAAGCGTTTTCAAAACCACAAAAATACACACTATGTATACAGAGTCACATGTCAACGAAACAAAAGACACATTTACTGGTTTAAATATTCACAAAGTAAAAAGTCTATCTACATCAGCAAAAACTGGAGTATTTCATTACTTCATCTGCAAACATCATTAAAACAAGAATAACACATCCGTACAGATTTATAGTGAAATAATCACTTCTCCCACGTACAAAATCCTCATTGGTTGCAACATTACAGGTATCTTCCTCAGCATTGCCTCCTCCGTCTTTTTATGTAGAAAAAAAACATCACAAATTAGTTGTTAATCGCACATGTTGCTTGGCTCTGCGATCCGTTAATGACACACGTTTGTCTCCAATGACGTATAGAGATTTTCAGAAATGCGACCGCTCTTGCTATATGACAATGTAGTCGTCAAGTCTCTGCAGATAAAGCTGATGGAATTAGCAGAGAATGTCAACACGTCAAAACAGTGTATACAGGTGAAATACAAAAAATAGTCCTGATACTAACGTCATTATGACATTTTTATCTTATTTAGTTCCCCGGAGACTACATTAGTGTTGTAGAACATTATTTATAAATTATACCAAGAGAGTAAATGCATAGAATAGCAAATGATGCTATTTTAAGAGCACGATAAAACATTACGAACATTGCTACCCAGTGAGCACGATTCTTAACGTATTTTTAGAAAATAATTAAAAGTGACATGTTTTTCAGCCATTAAAACAAATAATAAATACATAAAACATTACAATTTGCTCTCGTAATGATTTTACAAAATGTATTCTAAATATGACACATCCAATGGAGTTGTAAGGCCGAAATCGATAAAATAATATTATGTTTCTTAATTAAATCCGCCAAAACTTGAAATTCCATAGTTCCACTTTTGTATTGCGTAGTTAGAGCGTAAACTGGCATATGAATTACATGTATATAACAATGAAGAAATATTAATGCTGGGAAATTGGAATGTTTTTAACGTTATTTGATTCAGATATATGACAAACGAGTAGATCGATCACTATTAATGTCTTATGTAACGGAACAAGCTATAATGAGACCCACTGAAAGGTGGATGTATCTCTCTCTCCTTAAGTTTATTTTCATCTATTACAAACACCATACCATGACGTTTGGTTGTCAACAGATACAGGGGTCAAAATTTTATATTTTTTTACCACATAACACATGCGAATTTTCCTGTTTCGTTTTAAATTGCAACTAATCATGAAATATGGTTTTTACTATTCCGTTTGCAAAATCATCAATTTGGACATTTCTACCCCTGAGATCATTGATGTGGTAATGAAACAAGTATACATAATGTGTAATTTATATGATAACTCAATTCATGTTGAGGGAGCGGGCTGTAGTTCAGTCAGTAGCGTGCCCGACTTTGAAGCGGTCGGTCGTCGGATCTCAGTGGACCCATCTTCCGGTTGGGCTATTTTCCGTTCCAACCAATGCTCCACAACTGGTTCATCAAAGCCGTGGTATATGCTGTCCGGTCTGTTGGAAAGTGCATATAAAATATCCCTTTCTGCTTATCGGAAAGAGTTGCCCATTTGGCGACAGCGGGTTTCCTCTAAAACTAAATGTGTCAAAATTAGCATAATTATGATTGACGTCCAATAGCTGACGATAAGATAAAAATGAATTTGCTCCAATGGCGTCGTTAAACAAAACAAACTTTACTTTTTACTTTACTTTAACAAGTTACCGACCTCAGTTCCTTTTTATCGGATTTCTTTTAATGTCAAGGTTAGAAGTATGACGAATGCGCCAATGTTCTGCTATTTGACCAGATAACGCACAAAGCAATCAATAAAACGAAATGTATCTTATAATTTAAAATAACGAAGAAAATATTGAACAAAATCCATAGTATTGTGATAAATCACAGGTAATGGGTTTCTGAAAGTAAAATGATTGTGTGGTAAATTTGATCATTATTTTTAATGCAAAACCGAATTCTTCCTAGAATAATAAATCACACATATCCAGTAAATTAAAATAACTAAAACTATAAAAACATTCTTGTTATAATAGCTGTTTATCTTATAATCTGGTGATGGTCAAATCAAGTCAAAGAATTTAACGTCTACAATCAGAACAAGCTGTCATAACAGACGCCTATCTTTGGCCCCAGTTATGACCTCAGTCATTTCTATGATCCAGAATAAAGGACAGGTGAAATACTTTATGATACAAGTAAATTGATTGAAATAGCGACCATTGTAATGTGTAAGATGGCGGCATTGATGAAACAAACAGACCCTGTATCCAGCATCGTGTTAATTACAAACATTGACTTTGTAGAATAATACACTGGCAAAATATTGATTAAAATATTATTTGATTTTTGTGAATTTATGGCCAATGATAATTAACCAACCATATATTGATTTCAAAATATTCCTAATGGGAAGTAGTTGCGAATTACATTCTAGTGATACTTCAATATAATAAGTATCTTCTGTTTGAGAGAAAAAAAACCCTGAACATTGATAACTTCAGTCTTCCAAAAAGTGTTGTCCTGTCTGTTGGAAAGTGCATATAAAAGATACCTTGCTGCTTATCGAAAAGAGTAGCCCATGTGGCGGCAGCGGGTTTCCTTCTAATAAATGTGTCAAAATTACCATATGAATGACGTCCAATAGCCGCTGATAAGATAAAAATCAACGTGCTCCAGTGGCGTCATTAAATAAAATAAACTTTACTTTAGTTTACTATTCTCATTTCAATTCGTGGTCGTATATTTTCAGGAGAGTCAATAGCCATATCAGCTGAATTTGACAACCACTCTTCTCGCACCGTCATCCCATATGCCACACTGTACCAAACACAGGCTTTCTTCGCCAATGGGAAATCCAGAGTGCGTAGAACCAAGTTCACTGTTCTCACTGGTCTTCCTGTCGCCCCGAGAACCCGAGGAAGTTGGGATTCGCAGCTACTGAAGATTCCCGCTGTTTCGCCATCAATAATGAATTGTTGTGTGATGAAGGTGGACTACTTTGTAAAGGTATACTTCATTTCTAATCTCACACACTTGAGATTATTGCTGTCCAAATTTAAACAAATTTATAATTAAACAAGGTTTGAAATAAAGTAGACATAATCTTTAACTGGCAAAAACCTGCTAAATCACTCCTTTATTTTCAGAGCGGGATCTAGCTCAGTCGGTAGCATGCCCGACTTTGAAGCGGTCGGTCACCTGGTCGATCCTTCTCAGTGGACCAATCGGCAGTTTGGGCTATTTTCCGTTCCAAATCGTGCTCCACAACTGGTTCATCAATGGTATGTGCTGTCCTGTCTATGGGAAAGTTCATATAACAGGGTTCGCACAGGCTTGAAAAGGCCTTGAATTTAAGGTGATATCTTGAAAAGGCCTTGAACTTGAGTATCAAATTTCCGGGACGTAAAAAGCTGAATTATCTCCCTTTGAAAGTCGGTAATTCAGTTTTTTTTTGAAAAGATCCTTAATCCATGAATTTTCATATGAATAAATAAAATACTATAAATATATATTCATGGAGGATACAGTAAGAAGTAGATAGAGATTAGTGTGCAGTCAGATTTAAGAAGACTCAATTTGATTTAAATTAAAATATTAGGTGGTGGGGTTTTTTAAAGAAATTATTTTAGATTGTGAAAATTAATTGGTACTTAAAATTAAATGGTACTTTAATAGATTTATATTGTAAAATATTCCATGGTCTTCATTTTCTGAAAATATCATTTTTATTTTTATTTTAACGGCTTCTTCAAAATTTAGGTTTCTCTTAGCATATTTACAACAATATATGTATATCTTTTTATTATTACGAACAAGTGATTTAGTAATAAACTTTCCTTTGGATAGCCCATTAGTATATTTCTGATATTTATATTTGTTAGAACCGTTTTTTGTATCATACCAATTTTTTAACTTTTGCCACAGTTTATTTTTATTATGGCATAAGAAAAATGAATGTTCTCTTATTCTGCGTAACCAATATCTTGGAATATAACTACCGGTACATGTAATGAGTATAAAATATAACAAATAGTTATAATTTAAATTAAATTCTTGTTGTAGCAAAGAAAATATTTTGGTTTGACCATTTAGTGAAATTTTATGTTTTATAATATTATAGCATAGATCTTTAT
>JAUTWP010153817.1:0-11158 GCA_033042655.1 Cyathermia naticoides
CGAGGTCATCTGGAGGGCTTGGCCAACTGTGAGGTAATGTGTTTATGTTTGTCAAGGAGCGGCACATAGCTCAGTTTGTAGCGTGCCCACCTTTGAAGCGGTCGGTCGTTGATCGATTCTTCTCAATGGACTCAGCTGCAGTTTGGGCTATTTTCCGTTCCACAACTAGTTCATCAAAGGCCGTGGTATGTGGTGTCCTGTCTGTGGGAAAGAGCGTATAAAAGATCCTTGATGCTTATTGAAAAGAGTAGCCTGTGTGACGGTAGCGGCTTTCCTCTAAAAAAAATGTGTCAAAATGACCATATGAATGACGTCCAATAGCCCCTGATAAGATAAAAATCAATCTGCTCTAGTGGCGTCATTAAACAAAACAAACTTCACTTTTATTTAATGAAACAAACTTTACTTTTTACAAAATATCTTGTGAGGAGATTTCTAAAAACATTGAATATTTGCCATCTTTGTTTTTATCACTGTGGTATTACATCCAGTGTAACAAAACCTATACAAAACAGCATTATTTTTCCTTTCAGGAACACCGTGGTCTGATCGCGGCGATGCTGGCATCGACTGACGGCAGCCAGACTGGTGACGGCAGCGAGTCGGGTGTCAACATCAGCAATATGAGCAGCTTGAGCCCCGGGGTTGAATCGCTGGAGGATATCGACCGAAGTGGTTCTGAGCAGGACGAGGAAGGACACCGAGAGGCTGGGATTCTCAATGATTCGGGTTTACACGTGTCCGGTTCTCGCCTGCCGCACGGACCGGACGTGCACGCAGCTGGTGACGTGGACGTCGTCGGGTATCGCGATTCTGTGTGTGCGAACAAATCCACTACTCAGGAAGCTGGTAATAACACGGTGGAGGGGGACGCACGCGACACGGGTTGTCACGGTCGAACGCCGACGCCGTCACGCCCGGTGTTGAAAGGACAGCAAGCAACTACCTCATTTTCTTGCAGCACACACCCGAATGATCTAACCAACAGACCTCCCACTCCTCCTCCTCCGCTCGGGGATCACGCCAGGACACCAAGGGCAGCAAACGGACCTCAACAGAAGCACGCCGACGTCGCGGGAAGTTTGACGACTCCTCACATCCGACAAGAGCGCTCGAGTAACTCTCATATACCTCAGGGGAAGAACGCGCATATAGCGTCCGATTCATCGGTTTCTCAGGAGAATTGCACAAACTATACGTCATCGGCTGCTGGCGCAGCGGCGTCGCCTCAAGGCACACACCGGTGGAACGCTACGGCAGAAACGCCTCAGGAATTCAGTAATTTTTCGACATCAGTTCGTTCTCGATTACCTCAACAAATACCTCCGTACTGTGACGGGGAGCCTCGTGCGTGCACACCCAGTGAATCTGTTTCTATCGTGTAATATATGTATGTGTATGTATAACTAGGTGTGTGTATACGTAAATGTATGTATATATGTAGTGTATGTATATTTTTAGGTGTATGTGTATTTAGGTGTATGTATTATGTAAGTGTATGTATATGCAGTCGGAAGGGTTAAACGGCTATCTGTATTAAGCAGCTACCTGTATTAAGCAGCTATCTGTATTAAGCAGTTACCTGTATTAAGCAGCTATCTGTATTAAGCAGCTACCTGTATTAAGCAGCTACCTGTATTAAGCAGCTACCTGTATTAAGCAGCTACCTGTATTAAGCATCTACCTGTATTAAGCAGCTACCTGTATTAAACGGCCACCTGTCTTCAAAGATCACCTTTATTTTATCCCAAATCAACTAATTTACTATAATGTAACCTGTATTAAACAGCCACCTATCTTCAAAGATCACCTTTGTCCCAAATCAACTAATTTACTATAATGTTGCATGTATTAAGCAGCAACCTGTCTTCAAATGTCATATTTTCTCAAAAAATTGCTAATTTAGTTTAATATAACCTGTATTAAACTGCCACCTTTCTTCGAAGGTCACCTTTATTTTCTGCCAAATTGGCTGAAAAATATTATCTTTTTTAAAAGAAATGCGACTCCATGAACATTTTTAAATTGCTGTTTAAGTGTTAAAAATGTATCTTCTTGGTTTTAAATGTATTTTTAGTATGCTTTTCATGCTATATTTTTAATATCATTAAATTGATAAATGTTTAATCGTCGCAAATGGGTGAAACATTCTCGCAACTGCGTTAAACTAAATATTCACTCAAATGCTTACAGTACCACAGTGGTCCCAGAAATTAATATGACTATTTTTAATCATATGGCAGTCACTAAAGACAATGTCTGCTTATCTCAGGTCGCTGCTTATCACATGTGGCTGCTTATCACAGGTGGCTGCTTACGACAGGTGGTTGCACCAGCCAGTGTGACTGTATATGTATAAACATATATAAAAGAATGGAAATGTATACATATAGACATATATACATATAAACGTATATACATAAAAATATATACACATAAATATATGTACATATACACACATATATAAACTTTTTTTTTCTTTTTTCGAAGTGTGGCCAAGAACAGCTCGTTTACTATGTTACACTACAAACTATGAAAACAGTTTTGTGTGATATGGGACAAAACTGTAAAATTTAACAATTTTGTCTTGGGACAAATCACTGTAAAAAGTTTTGTCTTGGGACAATTCACTGTAAAAATGTTTTGTCTTGGGACAAATCACTGTAAAAGGTTTTGTCATGGGAAGATCACTGTAAAAATGTTTTGTCACAGGATGAGAAGCTAAAAAAAGTTAAAACTATCATTTTTGTCTTGGGACAAATCACTGTAAAAACTTTTGTCATGGGATGAGAAAGTCAAAAGTTAAAACTTTACGGGTTTTTGTCATGGGACAAATCACTAAAATGTTTTGTCATGGACAAGAAACTGTAAAAAGTTTTGTAATTAAAAAAAATAAAATTTAGTTTTCTCTCGCGACAATTCACTGTGAAAAATGTTATCATGTGACAAATAACTAATTTGTCACATGATAAACTATAAAACAAAATAATACGTTAACAGTTTTGTGATCTATGAGATAAGATAAAACATAACAGTTTTGTTACACGACGAAAAAGTTAAACTATGAGTAAAACATTTTTGTGACGATATTAAAACTGAAATTACAGTATTGTCACAAGACAAAAACCTAAAACTTAAGTGTAAATTTTTTTGTGCCGAATATAAAAATGTAAAATTACAGCTTTGTCACAGGACGAAAAAGTTAAACTATGAGTAAAACATTTTTGTGACGAATGTAAAACGTAACAGTTTGTCACAGGACAAAAAAATAAAACTTAAGTGTGTAAAACCAAAATTACAGTGTTGTCACGAGACGAAAACGTAAAACTTAATTGTAAAATGGTTTTGTGACGAATATAAAAATGTAATACAGTTTTGTCACAGGACAAAAACCTAAAACTATGAGTAAAACATTTTTGTGACGAATATAAAAATGTAAAATTACAGCTTTCTCACAGGACAAAAAAATAAAACTTAAGTATGTAAAACCAAAATTACAGTTTTGTCACCGGACAAAAAAGACAAATTATGAATAAAACAGTTTTGTGACGAGTAATTGTAAAATTACGGTTTTGTCACACGACGAAAACGTAAAACTTAAGTGTAAGACATTTTTGTGACGAGTAAAACTGTAACAGTTTTCGAGGTGGTCACGGGACGAAGGAGCGAACACCACACACAAACGTTTTCTTGGAGCATTGCGGGTATTATACACTGTTTTTATACTCTCCTTTTTCATTGGTTAATAGACAGTTGACTAGATACCTCAAGACTTTCCAGATATTGGTTTACTGTTGCCGTAGTAATGATATTGTCATTATGTTCCTAAATTTAGAGTTAGAAGCGCAGATCTGCAGAACGGCAGCTCTCTGTTCGAAGCTGTGCGGCTTCATTGTGAAAATATTTGTAATTATGTGCCACTCCTTGTACATGATGAGGGGAGACAATTATTTAGAAAATTGATGAATAAATTATGAGGGGATTTTTTCTAGAGATGATCCAGGATTTCTGCTACAGTGGCCTCTTGTCTAAACCGGATACCAAGAAACCGGAATCCTGTCAAAACCGGACAAAATATTCGGTTCCATTTAGTGTAAAAAAATGTTAACGTGCTTACATCACTAAATAAGTGTTCAAGCACTTTGGATACCTCTGAAAACCGGATATTTTACTTGGTCCTGTGGGTGTCCGGTTTAGAGAGGTTTTACTGTATTTTGAATTGGTGAGGTTTTTTTTTTTCTCTTTTGAGTGATGAAGCAATTGTTAATGGGCTGGATTTTTTTTTCTAATCCTTAAAAAATGGAAGGGCGTTGCTCCCACCCCATCCGAACAATGCACCATTCCTGGATCTGTCTCTAAGTTTTATTAATGTTTGGCACTTGTATAAAAAAAAAAATCACATTTTTTTTTAATGTGTTGGAATCGATTTGAAAACTGTTGAAAATTATTTCAATGCTTGACAAGGCATTATGGGTAATATCCAAGGCAGCTTTTTCTCGACGTATGCAGATGTACGCCGGTGCAAATCTCACTTATGACATCTTGTCAAGCATTGAAGAACACCAGGAGATAACAACAACATTGGAGAGGACTACACAAAGGGAGACAATTATTTCTACACAAGGGAGACAACTATTTGTACACGTAGAATTGAAGGCATTATTTGTATTCAGTTTTGACCCTTCCACTTTGTGTCATGTATGATTCAACTCGATGTGTGCTACGGCTAAAATAAAAATTAACTTTGTTTGTCCTAACCAACCGACCCACAAAAATTGGCCCGTCCCAAAAAAATTGACCTCTTTTCGAGATTTTTTTTTTTTAACCAATTTCAATTTATAAATTGTGTAGCTAAATATGTATGAAAAAAATAAAGATTTTTCCTACCTACCCACTCACATTTGAAATTACAGGTTGGAAAGGGACAAATAAAACTAGTTTTAAGCATGGCCTAGTGAAGCGAGTGGAAGGGTTAATGTTTATGCGAGTGGAAGGGTTAATGTTTATTATATATAACAATTTTATTTCTCGTTCATGTAGTGGAGGGTGTTGGAGATTGGAATATTTTCGTAAACAGTAATTTCCAAATGGCCAAAATTAACTATAATATTGAAAATAAAAATTACAAAATGTCTGGAAGTCAATGTACATTTAAATACAGTAAATTGTTTAAACCAGATCCTGTTGGGACCAACAAAATGTGATGGTTTAGACAGAGTGCCAGTATAGACAGATTTCATCCAGTGTTGTAGCTGGATGGAAATTTGTAACGATGCTGGTTTAGACAGAAATCTGGATTAGACAAATGCTGGTTTTAGACAGAGTGCCAGTATAGACAGATTTCATCCAGTGTTGTAGCTGGATGGAAATTTGCTACAATGCTGATTTAGACAGAAATCTGGATTAGACAAATGCTGGTTTTAGACAGTTCCAGTATAGACAGATTTCATCCAGTGTTGTAGCTGGATGGAAATTTGCTACGATGTTGATTTAGACAGAAATCTGAATTAGACAAATGCTGGTTTAGACAAAAATCTGGATTAGACAAATACCAGTTTCATGGTCTGTGTAAACCAGCACAATTTCAAAGTCCAATCCAGCTACTTCACTAGATAACATGTCTAAACCAGCATATTTTGTTGATCCCGACTGAATCTGGTTTAGACAGTCCACTGTATATACATTTTTTGGAAATGGTAAAAATTGGTATCATTAAATTTAGTAATAGACTTACCAACATGAATAATATAATAATAATAACTTTATTTAAAGTGGTAGTGTATGGTTTTTAAAAATATTTATCCATTTAGAATATATCTTGTACGTTAGTTTGATGCGCATCACACTCCATTCGTCTAACGCACCGATTTGTTGTATCTAAATTTGATCACGAGAAATACATTACAAATCCACCCTGGCCACCATTGCTATGTATTAGCAAACATAAATATGGTACAAGCTGTATCATTTCGTCAGAAGAAAGGACTGTTGTGCACATCAAACAAACGTAGAAGATATATTCTAAATGGTTAAATATTTAAAAAAAACCGACACTGCCACTTTAAAGAGCTGGGGCCTTATTCACAAAAGCCCCGCAATCGTTTGCGTGCTCCCAAAAGTTACTCTAACAGTGTTAAAAGTACTCTTTGCGAGCACGCAAACGCTTGCGTGGCTTTTGTGAATAAGACCCCAGGTGTGTATTAAAACATTGTTTACCTGTTTACTCTTTACACCTTCCACGCCCTGATTGTAAACGTGTGCAAACTATTCTACATATATATAAAGAAATAATATTTTTTGTAAGCTGTCCAGTGAGAGGCAGCATGCATCATTATTGTGTATACGAATGTTTCATTGCATCATACGCATCACCACTCTCATATTTTACTTGCCATAATGTACAGCAAAACGTGATGTTTAGGTTTTGTAAGGTCAAGTTGTTTGACGTCCACGTTCAGACCCAGGCTGTTATAGCAGACACAATTTTGTAAACTTATCTGCTAGTTATATAATACTAGCATATTTCAGAATAGTGAGGTCATATTTTCATTGCCATGATGTACAGTAAAACGTGATGTTAAATTTTGTAAGTTGTTTAATGTTTACGTTCGGACCCAGGCTGTTATAGCAGACGCAATTTTGTAAACTTAGGTGCCAGTTATATAATGCCAACAAATTTCAGGTGATAAGCAAGTAAGTTCCCCTTGCTCCCTTGGATTTATCTCTCAATTCAACGAGATGGTTGGCACCACGGGAATCCTGAATCCATACTAACTCACTCAAGGGGCAAATTAATTTTTTTTAAATAAAAAATTATTAATCTTTTTTTTAGGTCCGAAAATATAAATTTGGGTGAGCGTCTAAATTTAATTCTTAAATATTTATTAATTCAAAATTTAAAAGTCCCCAATCATTATTATATTTCTTAATATTTAAACTTTTACAATTAAATACCTCCATTTACCCTCAGTCCTGGGTAGGGTGTCTGGTGTTTTTTTGTTTACATTTGGCATCTCCTTCCATCAAAACATACATTTTGAAAAAGATTGTCATTATGAGCAACAAAATATGAAAGCTAGAATGTCAACTCCAGAATTGTGATTTCTGTTTGATTATTAAAACCATTACAGATTATAAACACAAGTGTGGGTGATACCCAAGTTTCTTGTTAAGTGTTATATAAAAATGAAGATCAAAATAAAAATATAAAAAATGTGTCAAAAATTGGCCATATGAATGACATCCAATAGCCGCTGATAAGATAAAAATCAATATGCTACAGTGGCGTTGTTAAATAAAATAAACTTTACTTTTTACTTTTGGATGTGTCAAAATGACCATATGAACGACCATACGTCTGGAATAGCCACTGATAAGATAAAAATCAATGTGATCCAGTGGCGTCATTAAACAAAACAAACTTTACTTTATACTTTTGGATGTGTCAAAATTACCATATGAATGACCTCCTATAGCCACTGACAAGATAAAAATCAGTGCCCAGTGGCGTCGTTAAAAAAAAAAAAGTTTACTTTTGGAAGTGTCAAAATTACTATGAATGACGTCCAATAGCCACTGTTAAGATAAAATCTTTTGGAATAATGAAAGAGATTCTGGAGTTTGACGTTCTAAACCTGGTGATGCAGATTATAGCCTGTACTTGACAACAGGCAGCTACGTTTGATACAATTGCTGTAGTTTTTATGTATTGATGTTTATTTTTTAAATATCACAGTATTTGCTGAATGTAAATTCTTTTCTGGAATATTTGTTGCTAGGGAACGGTCATCATCAGCACTCTGTACAGTTATAAAAAGTTCATTCAGGTCAGATCGTTGTTTAACGTCTACGTTCAGAACCAGGCTGTTATAGCAGTCGCCTATAATGTTCATTGTGGAGCGTCTCCTTTAAAGTGGCAGTGTCTGTTTTTTTTAATATTTAACCATTTAGAATATATCTTGTACGTTAGTTTGATGCGCATCACACTCCATTCATCAGACACATCGATTTGCTGTATCGAAATTAGATCACGAGAAATATATTACAAATCCACGTAGTGGGTCTCCACATGGCCGCCTTCGCTATGTATTAGCGCTATTCGCGTGACCAAACTGGTACAAGCAGTATTGTTCAGTCAGAAGAAAGGAGCGTGGTGCACATCAAACAAACGTAGATATATTATAAATGGTTAAATATTTAAAAACAAACAGACACTGCCACTTTAAATTATTACTTTTTAAATTTCTGAATTGTTTTGCAGGGTTTGTTTTTTTGGTATATTTACTACATTTCCCGGTGTATGGTTGTAAAATCATTCTTTCTTTTTGTGTGCAAAATTACGATAAGAATAAACCCGACAAAAATTTAACCCTTATAATTTTTTTGGAGATGAGCCACATTGAAAATGAATGGGATTGGATTGAAAGCATTGATGTTGCTGGTAATACCCAGACAAAATATCTAAAGTCCTGTGCTACTATTTTGAGAATCCGCAACATATCTGTGTTGTCAGGGTTTTCAAATTGTTTTTGAGTAAAGGGGCATTAGGCTAAAGTAGCAGGCAACATAATGCTTTGGCATCAAATACCATCACTAAAAAAATGCATATTAATATTTTTGGCTGTTGAGTGAAAAGTAGCTGGCACAGCAGGTCCTTGTAGCCGGAGATCCTGTCGGCCACTGCCTGAATTTAAACAGTATATTCTAGACTAAACCCAGGCATGAGATTTTAGTGCCATCGAAAACTATTTTTTTTGTATACCTTTATAACTTGGTTCGTTTGACCGTTCCAACCAGTGGTCCACAACTGGTTCAACAACGGCCGTGGTATGTACTGTTCTGTCTATGGAAAAGTGCATATAAAAGATCCCTTGCTGCTTATCGAAAAAGAGTAGCCGCATTAGTGTGGCGGCAGCGGGTTTCCTTCTAAAAAAGGTGTGTCAAAATGACCATATGAATGACGTCCTATAACCGATGGTGATAAAATCAATGTGTTCCAGTGGTGTCGTTAAACAAAACAAACTTTACTTTACTTTTGTCCTGTCTGTGGGAAAGTATATCTAAAAGATCCCTTGCTAATTATCAAAAAGAGTGGCAGCAGTGAGATTCCTCTAAAGGAAATGTGTCAAAATTACCATATGAATGACATCCAATAGCCACTGATATGATCAAAATCAGTGCTTCAGTGGCGTCATTAAACAAAACAAACTTTACTTTTTCCAATAGCCACTGATATGATGAAAATCAATGTGATCTAGTGGCATCGTTAAATAAAACAAACTTTTTGGTTTACTTTGCACTGACAGATCCAATGTGTTGAGTTGGGAGTGAAATGAGGGATTATCAGAGATTGAGAGGAGCAAGATGGTCATAAAAATTTAGTTCTACAAAGCCAATGTTTCTATAATGGTTGGTTTCTTTTTATTGTTGCCAGAAACATAACTGTGTCAGTGTCAGGGTGGGAAGCCCTGAACTCGCTGTCTAGATGTAACACTATAATAGATAATGTACATGCAGTTGTTGGCAAAAGTGTTCAATGAAAAGACACAATTAAAGTTGTTTGTTATAGATAACAATTGAGTATAAAAAGCATTGAGGTGAGTTAGTACAAGATATGTTGAGTCATATATGTAAGTCACATGTATAATTTGCAAATAAATAAATTTAAAATAGTTATTTCTACTTCTAACAGACACTGTGAAATGACCTAATATGGTATCCATGTTAACTAAATAAAATTTGGTAGTTGTATGATCATTCTTTGTTTTTTACATATAATCTTTAGATGCAGTTATCTTGAAATAAATGATTCAGAAATGGATAGTTTTGTGTGGTTATATCCCAGTTTCTCTTTAAAAATGTATACATGTATAACATAATAATCAATCCACTGAGAGGTATTGATCCGACAACCCATCACACCTCAGACTTTCACTTTACCTCTGGTCTATTTTCTGCTCTTCTATATGGAGAAATGTAATCAGTTCATACAAACACATGTACAGTACTTAGCTATATTATTTTATATTATGTGTTTATATACACAATGAAACATGTCTGAAAATTGATCTGATCTGTTATTTTTTCAGATATTTACACCATTGGAGGGCAAGTCGATCGCTATGGTATTCCAGAAGAGAAGCACAAGAACTAGACTTTCCACAGAGACAGGTTCGTACCTCATTTGTGTGTGCTTGTGCACGTGGTGTTACTGTGTGTCATATGTTCAGTGAAACCCATCTAAACTGGAATCCCCTCTAAACCAGACAAACAATTTGATCCCAATGTGTCCATTTAGTGTAAATCTAACCCCTGAATACTGGACACCTTTAAACCATGCCATTGGTGTCTGATTTAGATATCATAGGTTTTACTGTATATACATACACATACAGGTTTGTACCATGTTTGTGTGCGTTTTCTCCATGTGTAGTGTGGTGTGTGTGTTGAGTGTCTGTGTACATACAGATGTATTAGTATATTGGTATACACAATGGTTCATCAAAGGCCGTGGTATGTGCTGTCCTGTCTGGGAAAGTGCAAATAAAAGATCCCTTGCTGCTTACCAAAAAGAGTAGCTTATGTGGCAGCAGCGGGTTTCCCATAAAAAAGAAATGTGTTGAAATGACCAAATGTATGATGTCCAATAGCTGCTAATAAGATAAAATTCAATGTGCTCTAGTGAAGTTGTTAAATAAAACAAACTTTACTTTACAATATCTAATGATAAGATAAAAATCAATATGCTCTAGTGGCGTCGTTAAATAAAACAAACTTTACTTCTTCTGCATTCTTAAAGCCATCCTCTGTTTTCCAGTCCTGTTCTCACCAAAGTCTTATCCATCAAAGGGATATTGTCGGTCCCCAAAGTTTTCTTTGAGATCCACTGGATATGACCAGGTTTATTATCTCAAGATGTATGATGAACAGCACTGAAGAAAGTGTGTGGGCAGTTGTACCACAGGGACATTGATCAGTCTGAATTTCAAGAAAACATCATTCACATTTGGGAGATAACCATACAGAGTTTTTTGATTTGTGGCTGTTATTGTCCATTTGATCCCGCAAATGTCATTTTTTTACCGAAGGTGAGCCTGAGCTTAAAAATTTTACGGAATCAAATGGACAATAACACCTAAAAACAGAAAAACTCTGTATG
>JAUTWP010153928.1:0-11158 GCA_033042655.1 Cyathermia naticoides
CTTTTCCATAGACAGAACAGTACATACCACGGCCTTTGATGAACCAGTTGTGGACCACTGGTTGGAACTGAAAATATATCAAACTTCAGCTTGGTCCACTGAGAAGAATCGATCTGACGACCGACCTCTTCAAAGGCGGGCATGCTATCGACTGAGCTATATCCCGCTTCCTTTTGTCGGAAAACGCACACTAGCTATACATGTTATTCACAACACTTACTTCAGTGAGTTAGTCAATGAATATATAGTTAACGCGCTGCGATGATTAAACATTTAATTATTTAATGATATGAGATTAAAAATGATGAAGCATGAAAAACATGCCAAAAAGGTATAATTAAAATCAGTCATATAATATATTAACAGTAATTTAAAAATTTGTTTTTCACTTACCTGGGGTACTAGTGGCACTTGGTGATGACAGGTAATGTGGACTTCGATACTTGTCACTCTGAAGAAAATTAATAAATATAAACAGGAAGCATTTTGTTCAGTATCGGGTCTTGAATCACTATACAAGTTTCTGAGATTCCTACACAATTCTAAAAGTAATACTATACACAATACAGGACACATTTTGTTCAGTATCGGGTCTTGAATCACTATACAATTCTAAAAGTAATACTATACACAATACAGGACACATTTTATGATATGTAAATACAATATAAAAAATTACAACGGGATACCCGTTGTGTAGTCGCAACAGTTTTTTGTAACAAAAAGATATCCCATTGCATAGTCGGAAGGGGTTAAAAAGCATATTTCAATTGTCCCAAGTGAATCTGGTTTAGAGAAAGTTCACTGTATTGACACGAGACTGACCTGTGAGGTAATTTCTCCTGTGGAAGGAGTGGTGGAGGAACTTGTAGAACTTGTATCATCTTCTATTATTAACAACTCATCAACAGCTGAAACATCACAAACATTGCATCAAGAAAACTACACATACACAAGTAAACAGAACAAAAACAATGTATAAAGTAAAGTTTGTTTTGTCAAACAGTACATCAAGAAAATCACACATACACATCACAAAAATTACATCAAGAAAATTATACATACACAAGTTAAAAAAAAACAATGTATAAAATGACAAAAGAAAAACTGTAAATAATGTATAAGACAGAAGGGATTTATTTACCATACAAAAAAACTTGTACAAAATGAGAAAGCCAACCTATGTTGATTATCGTTAACAATTTGAAAAAAAATCCCAATAGTTAAATTACTGTCAAACCTGTCTTAAGCAGCCACTCAATGGAGTAACAAAAGGTGGCCTCTTAAGACAGGTTATATTGTACTTCTTTGCTGATTTGGTAGAAAATAAAGATGACCTTGGACAGGTGGCTGCTTATTACAGGTGGCCACTTTAGCAGGTTTGACTGTATACTACATTGGAATTTTTGGTTTTCAGGTGCTAGATTTACACTAAATGGACACTTTATGTCAAAATTGTCTGTCCGGTTTAAAGGGGTTTCACTCTATGTTGGTTAGAAAAAATCCCTGTAAACAGATGAAAGAATAAGAAATGAAATGTCAAGAAATACCTTTTCTACCCTGAGCTTGAACCAGCAGCTCTTCTACCCGTCTGTACCGTTTCAGTAATCTCTTCATATCATCAAGCTTCCTATCCTGCAACCACAAAGCATTTCATAGTAACACGACATGAGAAAATGAATTCTGTGTAATTAAATGTACCATGTACAAAGTGTGAAATAAGCAATATTGGTGAAGCAATTTATTGATCAATATTAAGAAAGAAAAAGAAATAGATGGATAGATGGATGGATGGATGGATGGATGGATGGATGGACAAGTGAATGAATGAATGCATGAACGAACGAACGAACGAATGAACGAACGAACATTTCGGTACATACATTTGTGACATTTGGTTTGCTGCAGAAGAATGCTGCAGCCATATATTTATTTAGCTTTTTTTTTTTCAATTAACATTAATAAATATTTTATATGCACTTTCCCACATGACAGAACATACCACGTCCTTTCACATAACAGACACCTAATTTTTTTCATTTTATGCTTTTTTTTTTAATAATAATTGATACAAGATAGAATGGAAAACAGCTCAGTGGACTTGTTCTGAAGCCAGCTACAACACACAGCCATGTTGGTCTGATTATCACTGTGGAATGTGAAGTGATATATTGATATTATGTAAACGTGGCATCACATTGGGTAGACTACAACTTGTATGTGTCAGAACAGTGTGGTCTGGGCTACAGAACTTGTGATTTGTGGCAACATCATGCTACTCGTGTAATCACGTATTGGACTTCATACAGGTTCAAAGCTGTTAAAACAAGACAAGTAAATTACTGAAGAAAGTAAAGTACCGCATAGTGGACATAAAGTAGTTTGTTTTGTTTAACAACGCCACTGGAACACATTGACTTCTATCTTATCAGCGGCTATTGGACATCATTCACATGGTCATTTTGACATACCTTTTAGATGGAAACCCGCTGCTGCCACATAGGCTACTCTTTTCAATAAGCAGCAAGGGATCTTTTATATGCACTATTCCATAAACAGAACAGTACATACCACAGACTTTGATGAAACAGAAAATAGCAAAAACTGCAGCTGGGTCCACTGAGAAGGATCGATCCGACGACAGATCGCTTCAAAGGCGGCATGCTATCGATTGAGCTACATCCCACTCCATAGTGAACATAAATACATTCAGACACTCAGACACGTAGCATGGGATGTGTCAGAACAGGTGAAGAGCACTTCACATACAGGTATAGTCTGCTTCATACAACTTTTAAGTGGCCCAGGGCAAAGTTTATTGGTAAAAAAAATTATTTTTATCTCAAGTATGTGCTCTTTTACACAACATTAATTAGTAATAAAACTTAAGTTTCACATAAAAGAATTCTGGAATTTGAGGTAACTTCAGTCTAAACATTTAAGAAGTTATAAAAAGTGACAAGTGTTAAAATGAGTTTGTAATAACTGACAACCGTAACACTAACTTATTGTTTTTCACTCACATTACATACACTCTCACAGTTAAATGTAATTGTTATTTGTGCACGAGTTGCAATGTAAGACATGAAAATATGTTCACAAATGAAACGTTTTCGTGTGGCAGCCTGTCAAAAGATACAAATTCTGATGAAGAGAGAAAATCTGCAGAAAAGAATAAAATTATGGTTTTGTTTAAATGTTAGTGCAGGGAAGGACATAAATGAGAAGGTAACACAGAGCAAGACTAATAACATATGGAAGTAAAAACATTTTTTGTATTTTATAGAAATGATTGACAGCATAAAGGCGGGGGAGGTTGGGTTAAGAGGGGTGGGTGTATGTTGTTGTAGTGCTGAAATAATATAGTCTGGTGACTAAAACACATAAAAGAATGTTGCTTTTGAAGGATTCTTTTAACTCCAACATCACACAAAGAATGAAAAACATTCCATAGCTTATCTTTACAATGAAAAAGAAAATCTGCATTGCCAAAAAAAAAAAGCATTGACAAGCTAAATAAAATAAAATAATGTCCTAACATACCTTTTCTTCATTGGCCACCATGAGTGCTTCAACTGCTCTCTTCAACTTTTCAACCTCGGTCTCTGTAAAAGCAGTTTACATCAATGTAAATATTACAAATAAGAGAAAACTAATCTTCTTTATCATTCCTCTTAACCAGAGCTAACATCAAAGCTAAATATAAATCATGAATCACAGGAACTGGAACTAGAATTTTTTTTAACGTGCTTACATCACTAAATAAATGTTCAAGCATGCCCCTCCTGGGTACGATGTCCGACAGTGCCGGACACCCTACCCAGGACGGGTATAAATCACAGGTAAAATCTAAGTTTTATGGATTACCTATTTGAATTCTGTGAGAATGAGACCACGTTCAGAACTACGTAGTATTCAAATGTATCTATTAGCTTTAATTAGCATTAAGTTTAAAAAATAGTAAAGTGCTTGGAACAAGCATTTCGACATCCTGAACAAAAGGCTGTTCTTGGTAATGTATACAAAATTACAATACAATGCTAAACAATGCTCAGTCTATATGTATCACCTGGAAAAAGTATTGCAACACTAGAATAATATGCTATAGGTGGTCTTCAACTGGTTAATCAAAGGTTGTGGTATATGCTGTCCTGCCTGTAGGAAAATGCATATTAAAGAACCCAGGCTATTTATCAGAAATAGTTTATTTGGTGGCATTGGGTTCCTCCAAAAGTCCAATAGCTAATCATTAAAAAGCAATCAATGTGCACTAGTGGCATTGTTTAATAAAACAAACTTCACATTTTTCTTCAGTTTCAACCAGGTGTATCAGCCATGGTCGTGATATCCAATAATAAGCAAACTATTCCTGCAGCTGTCTCCATAACTCACAACCATGTTTATTGATGGAACAGACATAGCCACAAAAAACTATCATAATACTGCCTGAAATCAGGTTTAACAGGTTGCAGTATCAATCATTCCCAGAACTACAAACGAATGCTATATAAGGACTACTCCAAAATAGAGACTCATCTAAATGTGCCATTAAGATTTCTCCCTCAACTAATCTGAGATTATGTTATCATTTTTTATTTTTTTTGGCCATGTTTATATTACTAATCTGGATGTGGCCATTTTCCAGATGTCATCAACCGGTCCACCTAGTTTGATGTTGAAGAGTGTGTCTTGAGTCCACATTTTTAGATTAAGCTATCAAAATATTGTCTAGCAGAAACCCTGACTGGTCAAACTGTGGGTAAATATAGTGGACTCTTGTGTAAACCAGCATAATTTCAAAGCCCTGTCCATCTAATTAACACCGGATAGCAACTGTCTAAACCGCCGCACTGTGAAAACCAGCATGTTTTGTTGATCCCAACTAGATCTGGGTTTTTTAGACAGTGTCCACTGTATATATAAAAGACGAAATTGGTCATTCAAAAAACAAGAAGACAACTTTTATAAGTGGCCAATGACAATTATCAAAATGGAAAATGTTAAACAATTAGATGGTGATAAAATGAAAATTTACATATAAATGCACAAAAGTCTCATCTATGGAAAGATCCACTGCTGCTTATAAATAAGTAGCTTAAGTTACAAAAGCAGGTTTCTTCTTTGTGTGTTTCACATTCTAGACTATATGCCAAAATTCCATTTTTGCTACATATAGATCAATGTTACAAACACTAATTAATACAATGTGCTGAAGTCATAAGCATCTTTTCATTATTATTATCATGCAATCAATTTGACAATACACTTATATGATGCATAGTAGTCCAAAAATGATTTTATAATATATGAAATCATAATAACTTGCTAGCATAAATATGTTGTACATAGTCAGCTGTACTCAATACTTTTTCTAGTTCATCATTTAGAACTAATAAGCTTAAAAACTTAACACACAAATCAAAAATTCAATTTTTAGCATACAGGACACAGGTCTTTCAAATTAAGCCTGCGGCCGGGGTCTTTCAAATTAAGCCTGCGGCCGGTGGGATCTCCGGCTACTGGTGCCTTCTGCGCCGGCCAAAAATATTAACATGCATGTTTTTGTGACAGCATTTACATGATGCCAAAGTATCTTCTACTCAAAAACAATTTGAAAGCCCTGAGGACAGTAGAGATTATATGTGTATAAATGCGGGGTGGGTATATATGTAAGAAAATACATGGAAGATGCTATACAAGAGCATACAGTAATTTAAAAATGTAAAGGTTTGTTGATTGGTTTTAACTTATTTTTCTGCCTATATTCAATTAAAGTAAAATTGTTTTATTTAATGGTGCTACTAGATCACATTGATTTTTATCATATCAGCGGCTATTGGACGTTATTCATATGATCATTTTGGCATTACTTTTAGAGGAAACCTGCTGCCACCACATAGGCTACTTTTTCTGATAAGCAGCAAGGGATCTTTTATATGCATTTTCACACAGACAGGATAGCACATACCACAGCCTTTTACCACAATTCTATTCATTCACAATTATATTTATACTAAGATTGCTTTGATTATTTTGGTTCTGTCATTTATCGAGAAATTAAATGCTGTCCAAATATAAAATATGTCCAAAATATTCTTAATTTTGTATCAGTTCTGCTGGAATTGGTCTTAAACTGAATTTCAATGGATAATTTATGTGAATTTTAAAGCTGATATATGTGCCACAATTCAACTTTTTATTAAATACTAAACATTTCATGCCCTCCAAAAGATATCAACAGAGCATAAACATCTCAAGTATAAACATCTTAAGTTCTTTAAGTGCATGTAGCAAAGTCAATTAGCATACAAAATGTGTAGTATGATCAAACTGCAGATAAAAGCTGGCAGCTGATTGGTCAAATTATTCTCACTTGGACTCTCATTAGCATGTTTTTTCCTGCATGCAGCGCTACTTTGTGTCAGATGAGGCCTCAAACCACAATCATTTACCCTGTGTGTTTCTTTATAATATAGCACATAGGCCACAGCACCTTCAATGTCAGAAGGTCATTGGTATCTTATACAAAACCTTGACTGTCCCAAGTAGTTGTCATGAAAATGATAGCCCTTGTTGTGCAAATGACACTGTAAGGGTATTTGATAATAATTATTAATAAAAACTCAAAACATTGGAATTTTATGTAAATTTAAAGATTTGGAAAATGAATTGGCAAGTTTTCAGTGGCAGATTACATAGGCGATTAATTTCTATCAACGGATTAATTAACTTAACACATATCACTATGGCTCTATGTTTGCTATATGCAATGAATCAGAAATGAAGTTACAAATACATTGTAAATGTGTAGTCACCAAAAAGACAAAAGCCCTAATAAATGTCAAGGGAAAAAAATGAAAAGCCATATTTTGGTAGCAAGCTAAAGCCACACAAAAACCACAAACCAAAATAGAATTATAACACCTTGTAGACATCATATATTAGATATCTAGAATATCTCATTCAGAATCAGATTAAGTTTCAAATACCAGACTCAAGTTCAAGGAAAAAGACAAACCTATTGGAATTTCATCATAAATCACCAAATAAATTATGACTACATGTGATAATATGGCACATGAACATGATGTGTGTGTCTGTGTATGTGTGTGTATGAGTGTTTGTGTGTATGTGTGTGTGTATCATGTGTATGTATGTGTGTGTATGTGTGTGTGTGTATGTGTACAAGTGTATGTGTGTATGTGTACGAGTGTTTGTGTGTATGTGTGTGTGTATCATGTGTGTGTGTGTGTGTATCATGTGTGTGTGTGTGTGTATCATGTGTGCATGTGTGTGTGTGCGTATGTGTATGCATGGGTCTTTTCTCTTTCTATGTACCATTTATAAATATTTAAAAATAAATGGATGTTAATAATTAAAATACCACAGTGGATGAAATAAATGGAGGTTGTTTTTTAAATTTAAGGACTGAACATCCTTGGTTGAACCATTCTCCAATAGAGTTTTTTCTGTAGCAAACAGTGCTCCACCACTAGATAAAGACTGTGGTGTGTGTGTTATCTGTGGGATGATGCATGTAATTTATAAAAGATCCCTTTCCACTAGCGGATATGTCAGAATTATCATGTTTGATATCAAACAGGCAACGATTAAAAAACAATCAATGTGCTCTAGTGGTGTTGTTAAATAAAACAAACTTTACTTTTTCTGGTCTTCATAACATTACTTTAAGTTAAACCCATCAATGCTTTATTTCATCCAACAAGTGTACCCTGTGACATGAATTAAAATTATTTCAAATAGTTATCAGAATATAAAGCTGATCAAACTCATTATTATAAAAAACTACTACACTATAATGTAAACATAAATGTTATTAAATATCAAGTGAAGACTTTCTTCTATTTATAGAAGAGCTAGCCACCACCAAACTGCAAATCTCTGGCATGCAAAGGAAAGTGATGGAAGTAGAATTTGTTAGTTGGGCTAACTATAGGTCACCCATGGCTTACGTTTTCGTTTTAGCCTATCTAGGGTTCTGTCACGATCAAACGTGCAATCAGATGATTTGTCCCCTGAAAGTGAATTCAATAAATAGCAAACAAATCCTGTTTGTTATTTCTATAAACATTTCTTCATTCAGAACAAAGCATCGTAACTTCTTGAAAATGCAAATCACAAAAATCCTGTACTCATACAAATTTAAAAGTCCAGTGTCCAAATGTTTAAACAATGGGTGTTAATTTTGGGTTTGTGAAATATTTTTAAATATCTTTATAGAAGGCAAAACAAAATGTTTGATTTGATAAAATATGGATAATCTAGCTGACTGGCCACTAAGTTTTAACATCTCTTGAGATTCTGTTTGTAAATCTGGTTTAGACATTTTCACTTAACATGTAACTTGTAAGCTTAGCCATGATTTGACCAACTGAACCCTTGGACTCTGACCTGTGCACAGATGTGGTTTTGATCACAATAACAGATTTATATTATATTAGTTATAAGTAACCCTTGAACTCTTCCTGGTACAGAGATGTGATTTTGATAACAATAACAGGTAACATGGCTTATATTATTAAATCAGCTATATAACATCCTAATATGTAGTGTAATTCACTGATAAATATAGGGTCCAAATTAAAGCTAAGACTATGCATTTAAAATTCTCTTAAAGGCTTTCAAACTTCTTATTTTTACCATCAAATAGCTGCCATTTGTGGTTTATAGCAGCATGCTAGTATCTCTAAACTGATAATATAAACAAATGCACACATGGTCTCTGAGATCTAAGACCTTATAATACAACTAGTATACATTAACAAAACCCCACTGTTCAGACAGATCGACACAACATAGCCAGATGCACCCACCTTAGTACTCTGTGTTTAGACTGGATAAACAAGTTCATGAGCTGATCTAGTATTTTAATAATAATTTTACCACTGTTTTATATAAATGTATGTGTTTCAGTCTTTATCAAAATGGTGCAAATCAAGTTTTTCCACTTTGTCAATAAATGTTTTGTGTAGTAAACATTTGCGATACAATTTTAATCATAATTAAATGTTATTAAATATCAAGTGAAGACTTTTCTTCTATTTATAGAAGAGCTAGCCGCAATCAAACTGCTATTAAATACAAACAAAATTTAAAGTTCTAATACAAAAAAATGGGCATTGAATAAAACCATTGATAATTATGTCAGATACACACACAGGGATCTAAACTAGTATTAAATAATTACTTACTATTTAAATAAAAGGTGCCTTCATCACCGTTTGCCTACGATAACCGACCGAAAATTAACATCTACACTAAATATGTATTTTTGTACAACCGAGAAGAATGATGTGACATGCAAAAACATTGTAATCATTATTGTGATAAAGAAAAAAGAAATTAAGAATTAATCTATACTGTCTTACTATGGCAAACTGTTCCTGATGTTTTTATTTTTATTTTATTTCAAAATCACAAACTGGATTAAACATACCCCCATATTCTGGACCATATGATGTTCCATTTCGCAACATTTGATTCCGCATTTCAGAAATTTCTGCATCTTTCACTGTCAGTCTTGTCTGAAGGTCTCCAATTTGTCTCTAAACAAAAAATGAAGAAAGCATACACGTACATGTATATATAATTAAATTTGATACGTTTCTATATTTAATTTTTAAAATGTATATAATTAATTCATAAATTAAAAAATCCTGGGTTCCCCTAAATTCAGCTACAGTGGACTCTGTCCAAACCAGAATCTGTTTAATCTGGATTTCTGTGTAAACCAGCACAATTTCAAAGTCCCATCCAGCCACTCCACTGGATAACATCTGTCTTAAATTGGCATTCTTTCTAAACCAGCATATTTTGTTGGTCCCAACTGGATCTGGTTTAGACAGAGTCCACTGTATTTTTCTATTTTTTACATTGGAAATATTTTCAGGAGCATTTGTGGCATTTAGGCTCATCATTGGGGGCCCCTAAATGTAATTTCTGTCACTGCCACTGAAACATATGTGTCAGCTAGACAAATCTAACATGGCAGCTCCAAGCACTGCACACTATATGTATGTTAGGCCAACACTTATGTTTATATCTCAACAGCAGACAACATTATGAGTCACTAATGGCTATATATTTGTTGGCACTATATACAAAGTTTTGCAAATGGCAAGTGGATTACGAAATGTTCAACTGGTACTATACTCACTCTCTAACATAACACAGCTGATGATTTAATCATAACACATGTGTTTACGTGAATCTGTCACAACAGTGCAGCATCATACACATGTAAAGTTTGTTTTATTTAAAGTAAAGTTTGTTTAATTTAAAGTAAAGTTTGTTTTATTTAAAGTAAAGTTTGTTTTATTTAAAGTAAAGTTGGTTTTATTTAAAGTGAAGTTGGTTTTATTTAACAACGCCACTGGAGCACATTGATTGTTGTCTTATCACCAGCTATTGGACGTCATACCTATGGGCATTTTGACGTTTTAGAGGAAATCGGCTGCTGCTACATAGACTACTCTTTTTGATAAGCTGCAAGGGATCTTTTATAGGCACTTTCCCATAGACAGGATGAAACATACCATGCCTTTGATGAACCAGTTGTGGAGCACTGGTTGGTACGGAAATGGCTCAAACTGCAGATGGGTCCACTGAGAAGGATTGATCCGACGAACGAATGCTTCAAAGGCAGGCACGCTACCTACTGAGCGTCATCCTACTCCTTGTTTTATTTAACAATGTCACTAGAGCACATTGATTTTTTTTCCTCCAACAGTGTTTTATAGGAAACCTGCACGTGGGCTACTTTTTTTCAATAAGCAGCAAGGGATCTTTTAATTTTATATGCACTTTCCCAGAGATAAGAAAACAAATACCACAGCCTTTGATGAACCAGATGTGAACCACTGGGTGGAAAAGAAAATACCCCAAACTGCAGATGGCTTAAACTAAAAATGGGTCCACTGGGAAGGATTGATCTGATGACCAACAGCTTCACAGGCAGATTTATTAAATAAAATAGCCAATTGTTTCCAGGCAGATTATCAACATATTCACTTTTTAATCATAATAACAGAGCATAAATAATGGGTGTCTTAAACTACTGGAAAATCATAATCAAGTCAGTTATGATACACAGTGTCTTAAACCACTGGAAAATCATAAGGACATCAGTGGCGATACA
>JAUTWP010154039.1:0-11156 GCA_033042655.1 Cyathermia naticoides
TTTCTGAATTTTGGACTTTCTGTGGATAATATTAGTAAGCCTTTTACTATCTAATTATTATTGTTAATAATTAGTTTGTTTGTAATAACTGAAATTATAATTGTATTTTAACTTTGTATTTTAACTGTGTTTACTGTAAAATAAATTTGTTAATTTTTAAATATCATTTGGTGTTATTATTTATTGGTTTCACGCTTAAAGGTTATTTCCACCATAACATAAGTCATAGCACTATTCACGTGACCTAAATATGGTACAGCATATTGTTGGGTCAAACTAATGGAGAGTGGTGCGCATCAAACAAACGTACAAGATACATTTTGACAACACACACCCACTCACATCCCATATATCATTTGAAAGGGCATTGGCTCACCGTCAATATTAGGGATGATTTGGAGCTGACAAGAGGTGCTGTTACTAAACTCCTAATATAAAGCACTTTTTGGAGATCGCCTATTAAGTTTAAAATAAAAACCATTGTTCATTGGTTTCAATATTGTTTGTAGGGTTTTTGACAGCCATGAGACAGGAGGTGACGCGAGCACACAAAGGTTGGGCACTAGATGGTGTTACATTACACAATGATGTGATGAAAGTATTTAAGGAGGATATCAGTGCAGCACCTATGGTAAGTTGATGCAGATCTTATCCAAGTTAACATTGTATGTTCATGTAGATTAATCTTTTGTTTTTGTTTGTTTTCAAAGAAGTTGGGGGTTGGAAGTTGATTCATTTTGGTAAAATCAGTGTTGATAATATAAAATCATAATTTTGAAGAAAAAAAATGTCCGAATATGGTGTTTAAAAAAATACTTAATATTATTCACAATTAACTTTTAGACAACTAAATTCTTTTCTATACTATTTTGCCTCTGTACTAAATTAATTTTTACAAACATGTTAAGAGGGGATATTAGAAAATTATTTGATCAAATGTTAAATTGTATCTATATTAAAAAATAAAAACAAATATTACCAACATTTCTATTCTTTTCTCTACAGGAGGGAGTGTATGTGCATGGCCTTTATCTAGAAGGGGCAGGTTGGGATAGACGTAATAGTCGTCTCTGTGAGTCAACTGCCAAAGTGTTGTATGTATCACTGCCAGTGGTTTACCTGTATGCCATAAACTCAGTTGCCCCTAAGGACCCCCGCTTGTATCAGTGTCCTGTCTACAAGAAACCCCAGAGAACTGATTTGTCGTATGTCACATTTCTCGTCTTCAAGAGTGTACAGAATCCAGATCACTGGATATTACGTGGCGTGGCTTCTCTCTGTGACATAAAGTAAAACACTCATCTTTGTACTGTAGAACAGACAATTTTCTTCTGACAACAGTACAACTTTTTTCTTATTACATTTATAACTTTATATTTATCAGTTTGTCTAGATTTAAATTTGTTGTGAAAATCCATAAATACTTTACTTATGATGGAAACCTACTTGTTACGACCATTGGAATAATTTGAAACAAGAAATATTAATCTTGCAGGTCCATTTATTTTCATAGATATTCATTTGATTTTTAAAGAAACAGAACTGGTTTTCTAGATTATCATAAGCATTACATTACGTAAAAAATGTATTACAAGGGAATCAATTCTGGGATAGATGTTACTTAGTCTTTAAGGCGATATTGACTTGCATGCAAGAATATGATTTTTGGACAGAATTTTTTTTTTAATACACTATTTAGGTCTGCTATTGTCAAAACATTCCCAGGTTAGGAATGGAATTTAATTGAATAAAAATAATATTAACATAGGAAGTTTCAATTAAATATAATGGGTAAATATATATTTCCAATATGAGACGTTCACTAGTTTACCTTTGTTATTGTTGATATATACCATGTATTGTATTTGATGTTTTATGTGTAACTTTGTCAAGTTAAAACAAAACTAAAATGTTCTGCATTTAAATTTTATTGATCCCATAGCATGCAATGATATACATTGTACGTACATGTATGACTTTTAGAAAATAGCCACGCCCAGCATGAAGCTACAAATTCAACATGTTCTAACACATGATCTATCATGATTTTTATAAGATCTGCTCATGTACACATTACATTACTGGCCTAGTACATAATATAGTAATTGTATACTTGTCATTATAATTAATAAAAATACTTATAAATTTCTCAAGCATTTGTTGTTTTTAATCTTTTAATATTCTACAAAATATAATTGAGAATAAAAATTCTCAAAGATTGATCAGTTATTTATCTGAAACAGAACAAAGCATTCCAATTACAAATTGTTTCTTGTGACTCAACATTCTGTTGTATAAAATATTATATTTGTTTAGATTACATTTTGCTTCAATTCAAAATCCTGAAAGTTTTTATCATAATTATTTTGTTAAATAATTTAAAAGATAAATGAAACTGAATGTGCTAAAATATATACAAACAAGACTCATCAACATCATGTTTTTATGAGCACCAAGAGGATATCCTCAATGTACAAAATTATACAACTTTTCTAACAGTTACTTGATGAAAAAACACTTGTCTACAAAATAGTTACATTTATTTTCCATTCCTTTTCAAATTTTATACAGTTATGTACAATAACACAATTCAAGTATTCTGATAGTAGAAATTCTACTTAACGTGTACATTTAATTATTAACAAATATTTGGCCAGTTAACACTGAATCAGGTTCATTCTGCATCATACTTTGACATGGTTTTGTTAAGCTAAATTATAGCATGCCATGTTGGCAGCATTCAGTGACACCACAGTGTGACTGCTCAGTGACGGATCCACAAATTCCATTTAGGGGGCCTAAGTACCTAAAATATTTCAATGTAAAAAATTGAAAAGGAGCAATATTTAGGGGGTCCGGACCCCCACTAGATCCGCCACTGCTGCATTTGCATTTACATGTGTATACCATTTTAAAAGAAAATTGTACCCATCATCCAGATAAAACAAATTTCATGACCTACATAGTACAATCAAAATTTCACATATCTAAGTGTACAACAGGAAGGTTTCATTAAAACGGGAAGTATGAATATTTCACTTCTAGTCCCATAAATACAAACAAGCACAAACATGAAGACATATTGAATAGTACTAACAGTTAATTTAGTTCTACAATCATAAATGCCAAAAACTAATTTCAAGAATTTTGTTTATCAGCAACATGGGATATTTTAAAACCATCATAACCATTAACCACTAGAAACTTGATTTGTAGAACAATGCAGATAATATTTTACTGGACATTCTTCCAAAGTCACTACAGTTAATTGTAGCTATGATTATTTTGTGGAACGAGGTTCAGCATTTTAATAAAAGAAAACAAATGTTTAATGAAACACCAAGACTTTTATCAGTATATATGACAGGAGCTGAACCTGGAAAGTTGTTCTAAAGTTTTTTTCTCTGTGGTTTCATGTTATATAATAGGTATTGTACACTATGAAAACTGTGTGATGGCATTATCCCACCATTGAGTATTTTAATTAATATGCAACTTAGTGCTGCCATTACATGATTAAGACATTTTAATAGTGCTCATTGAACGGTCACCCAAAAATTGACCACATGCTCGTACCTGCTTAACCATACCAATATGCACTATAAAAATGTCAATCATATTCTTTGACCATCAAAACATGTATAGAGTCCCCATTTGTCAACTTTGCTTGCCTAGTTACAGAGATATTGTAGAAACGGGATTTTTCGGTAGGCTAATGGCGGCACTAATTTGCACATTTCTGAAAACACTCAATGATGGGAGACTGCCATCACACAGGTTCATAGAATACAATACCTATATAACAGCTCTTGGACTATATATAACAGGAAAACACCATGAAAAAAATACTTTGGAACAACTTTCCAGTTTCAGCTCCTGTTGCCATGGCTAAGCCCTACTGAACCGATTTCTAGAAACATGAATGATCACCAAAACAGGGTACATGATCGTAGCTGCTTAACTATAGCAATGAGCACTATTAAAATGTCACATTCTTTGACCATCGAAACATGTATATAGAGCCCCCATTTGTCAACTGCTTGCCTAGTTACAGAAATATTGTAGAACAATTATTTTTAAGTAATGGTTGCCGCTAATTTGCATATTTCTGAAAATGCTCAATGGTAGGAGAATGCCATCACACAGTACAATACCTATATAACATGAAACCACCGATAGAAAAAACTGGAACGACTTTCCAGGTTTGGTCAAAATATGCATTTGGCACCCTGCCTACAGTGGTTATTAGGTATCAAAACATTGTATTTGTGACTACTGGTCTTTGGAGGAAATCTGCTACCACCGTAATACTAGTAGGTAATTTTTTCAATAAATTATATGCAGCTAAGTGTATTTTAAATACAATTTCCCACAGACAGGACAGCAAATACCAATGTCTTTGATGAACCTATTGAGGACAACTAGTTGAGCAGAAAATAAGTCCAAATGCAAATGGGTCCAGTAAAAGTAGTTTGCTTTTTTTAATGACGCCACTAGAGCATATTGATTTTTTATCTTATCATCGGTTATTTGACATCAAACACATTGTCGTTTTGACACATTTCTATAATAAACCTGCTGTCTGCTCATAGGCTTCTCAGATAAGCAGCAAGGGGTCTTTTATATACTTTCTCATACACAACAACACATACCACAGTCTTTGGTGAACCAATTTTGGAATACCTGTAAGTAGTGTTGGAACGGAAAATAGCCCAAATAAAAATAGGTCTACTGAGAAAGATTCATGTGATGACCAACAATATTAAGTGTTCTGAACCAGAATGTAAGCAGTGGCAATACAAAAATCAACAAAGACACTCCTATTACTATTAGCAAAGATTAGCGTAATAATTTGGAATTCTTGTTCACATTTCTAGGGGATTTAATAATATACAAGAAAAAATTCTGGTATTAAAAAATATATAAATTATGTACAAACTAAATATTTTTTTGTTATTTGGTTCTGTTGCATAAAATGGCATTATTTCTGGTGGGTTTTTTGCTTTTGTAAGTGCATGAAAAGTCTATAAAAATAAATCCTCTATCATCGAATAACTTTGTAAAACACATTTTTCTACAAATACAGTAAAAATTGGCAGTAATAAACATGGTCAACTGTAAACTACATAAAACAAACAGTGTACAGAACATTTTTTAAAGTAGCAATGTCTGGGTTTTTTAATACTTTACCATTTAGAATATATCTTGTACGTTCGTTTGATGGGTACCACGCTCCATTCGTCTGGCGTAATGATTTGTGATATCGTACTTAGATAATGCAAAATACACGCTAAATCTGTGTGGCGGGTCGTCACTTGCCTGCCATTGCTATGCCATAGCGCTATTCACGTGATCTAAATATAGCATAACGGGATCGTTGCATCAGAAAAATGAAGCACGGAGCCCATCAAACAAACGTACAAGATATGGTTACGGTAAACAAATTTTTTAAACCAGACTGCCACTTTAAATTCTCACATAATTCTCCAACAATGAACAAAACAGAATGTGTAGGTCTACTGACATGTGTGTATACACGTGTACAATATATTCTTCAATAAAACCAGAAACCATAACTAATAAAATATTAAAAAATATTTTTCTATTAAGCCTAAAAGCTATTTGATTACTAAAAATTGTAATTGTGTCTCTTATAAAACTGGGCTTGTACTCAAAATATTTCATCCATACTATTTGAATAGCACTGTCATGATATAAATTTTAAGCCTTTAGACAAGATTTAGAAGTTTTACAAGAATGAAATCTAGATAATAGATTTGCAATCTTTTTTCTAGACACTGAACAATTATTTTCAGAACTGATGACGTCATTTTGTTTCTTGATGGGATTTTGTAACATTAAATAAGTTTCAAATAAATGTTTACAATTATTGTCACTATTGAAAAGAACGATAATGAATGATAAAAAGAATATACCCCTCATGTGTTGTGATATCATAATTTATCAGCACTCGTTGATAAAAGTATAAAAGTCCTCGGATTTTGTAAACTCGTGCTGATAAATTTTGATAACACAACACACGAGGGGTATGTCCTCTATATACCTTTGACATTTTAATGTTCAGAAGGAAAGTGAATGCTAGAAGTGTACAGTAATCTGACATCTATTCAAGTGAGTATGACAGTCATAAATATGTAATTTCTGGTCTTAAATAATCATTGAAAGCAACATTGTAAAATATCTAAAACTAACTGGAAATAACATTTAAATAAATGCAGTAACTTTTGATTAATTGCTCTTTTGACATATTTAAATGCATGATTTTTCATGAACTTCCAGAAGATATTGCAGAGCGAAATGTTTGCCACAATTTTCACACTGGTGTGGTCGGTCGCCTGGATGTGTTCGCTTATGAACGGTTAGCAGTAGGTCTGATGAAAACTCTTTATTACAGACCTCACACGATACAGCCTCCCCACTGCTTGTATCCCCTCGGTCAGAGTCACCAGCTTTCTGATACTCATTGTACTCCAATGTATTGGTACTATCATCAGCATTTGGAAGCGTTGTGGTTTCATGTGGTTTTTCATCACCGATGTAGCCATTAAGTTTCACAGCAGAAGAATCTTCTGATACATCCATGGAATAGCCGTACTGTGAGTGATGCTTTTCCTTGTGTTTCATCAACAAATGTGATCTCTGAAATCTTTCTCCACATCTACTACACTGATATGGTTTCTCTCCAGTGTGTGTTCTAGAATGTTCCTTCAAGTGATGTGGTCGTTTGAACTTCTTGTTACAAACCGTGCATGAGTACAACCGATCTGGGAAGTGAGAGACCATGTGTTGTTTCAAATTGCTCGAGTTAGCAAACGTCTTCCCACATTCCCTGCATACAAATGGCTGCAACACACCTTTAAAGTCTTGCCAATAATCCTTAGTTTCAAGTGAATTATATTTTTTTACATTTCCCGAATCGGAATCAGATTGATTATCAGAAGCAACAACCTCAGTTTTCTTATCAGAGTTTGAATCACTAACTTGGGAGGGACTAAGCTGTGTTTCTGGTTCACCTTTCATAAGACTAACAGAAGACAATTTATCATACACAAACTCTGGACTTCTTGCTCGTGTCTGCTCACTGATCTTATAGAAATCATTTTGAAGGTAAAAGTCACTTGGCAATGATGGTCCATGCTTCAGCCTGTGACGTTGAAGGATGTGCGAGCGTGAGAACTTCTCATCACAAATGTCACAGATGTATGGTTTTTCTCCTGTGTGTATCCTCATGTGTTCCTTCAGGTGGTGAGGACGTTTAAATTTCTTCTCACACAAATCACAGCTAAAGTGTCGATCCATGGAGTGTGACACCATGTGTTGTCGTAGATTGTTCAAATCACCAAACCACTTTGCACAAAACTCACACCTCATGAAACCTCCTCGCCTAGATCTAAATAAATTGCTGTATTCTAAAGAGGGAGGAAATGTTTCCCTAAGTAAATCAGGTGCTGGAATATCCACAGCAAGTGAATCACCTTCTTGATAGCTTCTAAATGCAGCTGAAGTGGCAGCTTTAAGGTTGTGTGTGTAGTTCAAATAGCTTGTGTTAAACAAGTTTATGTTATTATTAACAAGGGCTGGATTGAGTTGAAAACTTGAAGAACCCGATGGCTCTGCAGAATCAGGTTTTGTTTGAACCATAGGTGACCTGCTTTGTGTTTTCACAGAACTTTCATCTGTAGATGTATTGGTTTGTGTGTCATTATTGCTCTCATGAATGTTTTTATCCACATTCCTCTGGTCTGTCGACTGTTCACTCTGTGTGTGTCCATCAGATGCTACTCTCTCTGTACATAGATCACCATCACTGTGGTCTTCCTGACTATTCCTATAACTGTTAGGGAAGACTGGTCCAGACCTAACTGAATCAGACTGATGGCCTACTCCCGAAACACCATCAATGCAATCAGATGATCCGTCATTTTCGGACAGTTCTTCAGATTTGTAATCCATACCCAAGAATCCAATGGAATTGTGCTTGAGGTTCATTTTTGAGACACTAAACGAATTTGACTTGAAGTCCAATCTCTCAAGATCTTTGGAAGCAACTTTGGTATCAACACATTCAGTTTCATTAACACAACTTGATTTGTGATCACTTTCTGCTACTCCATCAATGCAACTTCTATTTTGGAATGTTCCAGAGATTCCTAAATTGGAATGGGACTTGTGGATCATTCCTGAGATCCCCTCAGTGGTTGATGTAGAATCCAATCCTGAGATTTTAACAATGATACTGGATTTATTGTCAATGTCTGGTACAGCGTGTACTGCGGTATCACTTCTTTTGTTAGTACACTGATATGGTGGGATGTGTGAGTCTGTACATACGTTGTGGTCATAATCACAATTAGATAATGCTTTTAAAGCTTGTTCAGAGGACTTTGTGCAGTTTAAATGATCATCATTTCCTAGTCTGTGATTGCTGGAATGAGAGGTGTATTTCTGAACAGGAGATCCAACAAGAGAGGTGGGATCTTCCATACACGTATCTGTATTGCTTTGATTACCAAGTTTATCACTCTGTTCTTGCTGTGACAAGAAACGGTCAGTGATTTCATTGTAAGTGTAACTGTTTTGATTTGCATCACTGCTACTTCCACTTGTTTTCTGGATCCAATCAGTGACTTGATGGAAGGTGAGATCAGCAATGTGTTTTGTCTTGTGTCTCTGCAAGAGATGTGACCTTGAAAAGCGTTCCTGGCAGACGTCACAATGATATGGTTTTTCACCGGTGTGAATGCGCATGTGCTCACGCAGATGATGGGACAACTTAAATCGTTTTGAACAATGAGGGCACTGATGAGGACGAGATCGGTCGGCAAAAGAAGGTTCGGTTTTCACATTTTTCTCTCCAATGTAAGACAATGGGTGGGCACTACTGTTCATAGCTGTGTGATCAATGAGTGACATCAATGCATGTCGGTTGAATTCAAACATACTATAAAATGGAGACATCATCCCATTTCTGTTAAAAAGAGATCTGTTGGTGGCCATGTACAATTCATGCAGTTTGGCCAGATCAATACCCTTGTAAACTGAAGAAGATGTGTTTCCATCAGATTCTGAACTATCCATTTGTTGTCTCTCCTTCATCGTTTCACATGCAGTTTCCTTATTAATTGCATCTCCATAAAGAACCCAAGAGCTTTGATCATACAAATTCTTTCCTTCAGAAGATTTCTTTTCTGTAGATCCCATGTTATGGTCACTGAACATATTATTCACTAGTGGTTTATTTTCCTTTGTGGGCAGGTGACACTCACTACTGGAGGACGTACACCTTTTTTTAAAATCCCTCAAGTCTGTTTTATCTTCATTAGGACCATCTTGTTGAGAATCACAATTTAAAGAATCCCTGTCCTGTGGTTCTTGTTTTATACTCGTATCCATACTGGAGTTTAGTGGAACATTCTTAGTAGGATCGTGTTGTAGTTTGTGCTTTTTTAACAAAACTGGATGTGCGAACTGTTTATCACATATGTTACACTTATGAATTTTCACCTGAATGTGGTTCTTCTCATGTCTTGCAAGATGTTGAGGACTCTCAAATATTTTCATACACTTGCTGCATGGAAAGATTGTCCCGACTGATGGGAACGACTCTTGAGCATGTCGAGCCTGGTGTGCACGAAGAAGATGACTTCTGGAAAACCTCTCACCACACATTGGACATGGGAAGGGTTTCTCTCCAGTGTGAATTCTCATGTGTTCTTTCAAGTGGTGGGAGAGTTTAAATCTCTTGCAGCACACTTTACAAGCATGAGGCCGTGATTCATTGAACAGATCTTCATAACTTGATTCTTTATCTTTCATTACATGATCTGAGCCACCGTTTTTAACATTCTCTTCAAATTTATCAACATCTGTCTCAACTGCTAAACTCTCATCATTTTGTGCCAGATCAGTTTCCGGTTTTAACTTTTCGTTTGGTGATGAGTGAGAATCACCATATAAAACCCAGGAGTTCTTAGCAGAAATTTTAGAGTCTCCGTATAAAATCCATGAATTATGATCATAAGAATCTTCATTACGATCATCAGATCCCTCATCAGAGATACAGGAAGAATTATTAACAGCAGTGTCTTGAATAACATCAGTACCATTCACAGGATTTTCTTTTCTGTCAAATGGTGCTTCATCACTTTTGTTGAAAAGAACCTCACTTTCAACAATACTATGTCCTAACAATGCAACATTATTTTTACTTCGACTATTACAATCCTTAACTTTCATATCAAGAGATTTGTTTAGTACACTTTTATTTGAAGTTTCACTCTCAAATTCATCATTGCATGATTGATTATTTTCTCTATTACTGTTCACAGCTCTTTCAAAAGAATTGGGAAAATATGAACTTTCTGAGACATCATTTCCCCCACATTTCGATGTTTCAGACTTTACAACAAAAACTTCATCTAGACAATTTTCAGCTACAAACTTCGTTTGTAAATCATCCTGGGGGTAAAACTGTTCATTTGAGTTGGATGTCGATCCATAGTTTTGAATCATTGCAGTAGACATTTTCGGTGAATAAGATGATGGAAACATTTTCTGCAGTTTATTGTGTGACTGATCTGATGGTTTTCCATACTGACTCCCGACATAGACTGATGTAGAAAGAAACGGTGGTGGAAGACAGGACATTCCATCAGAATGGCCAGAGTGCATCATTACTGTGCTCAGGCATGACTGGTGCAAGTCAGCATCTGAAATTCAAACACAATAGATTAACAAAGCTCACCTTGAAAATAACTTTAGTCAAAATGTATTCTCATCAGACAAAATAAAAAGGCTTTAGGCAAACTCATATTATATGTTGTGTGTACATTGCTGTTAAAAAACTGAAAATATGTGAAAAATTGGGTCCAGTTCAAAATTGTACATTTGTACTCAAACACAAATGGAAAGTCATAATTAGCCATTAACTAATGGTAACATACACTTGTGACAATTAAATGTTGCACTAGTTAGAGTTTGATGTTTTCCTCCAACACCCTTTTCTCTGCCAATTTCCTTGGACAATTGAAAAATGTTGGCAATCAAAAATAAAGCAAAAAAAGTAAAGTTTGTTTTGTTTAACGACGCCACTGGAACACATTGATTTTATCATCATCAGTTATTGGACGTCATTC
>JAUTWP010154150.1:0-11156 GCA_033042655.1 Cyathermia naticoides
GGTTTCCTTCTAAAAATGTGTGTCAAAATGACCATATGAATGACGTCCAATAACCGATGATAAGATAAAAATCAATGACTTTTGTGTTCCAGTGGCGTCGTTAAACAAAAACAAACTTTTTACTGACAATCAGTAGAACCTTGACGAAGCTCTATGGTGAATACATGTCAATGGAAGAGGTCGATCGTTGGATCGATCCTTCGCAGTGGACCCATCCGCAGTCTGGGCCATTTTCCGTTCCCACCAGTGCTCCACATCTGGTTCAACAAAGGCCGTGGTATGTGCTCTCCTGTCTGTGGGAAAGTGCATATACAAATCTCTTGTTGCTTATCGAAAAGAGTAGCCTATGTGGCGGCAGCGGATTTGCTCTAAAAGAAATGTGTCTAAATGACCATATGTATGACGTCCAATAGCCGCTGATAAAATAAAATCAGTGCGCTCAAGTGGCGTCGTTAAATAAAACAAACTTTATATTTTTTACACGTCAATGGTTTTCACAATCCTAACAATGCTAGGATAGGTATGACCCTTCATCTCTATCCTAATCCTAACATAAAAATATTAACAAACAATCCAAACATGGCTTTACCCTCAATTACCTAGGCCTCGACGTTAACCTTTTATAAATTAGTGAAAACTTGTAGCCCAATAATTTCAATACAAAAGACAATACCAAAAGGTTAAGTTTGTTTTGTTTAACGACGCCACTGGAACACATTGATTTGTATCTATCATCGGTTATTGGACGTCATTCATGTGGTCATTTTGACACACTTTTTAGAAGGAAACCCGCTGCCGCAACATGACTACTTTTTTATATGCACTTTTCCATAGACAGAACAGTACATACCACGGCCTTTGGTAAACCAGTTGTGGACCACTGGTTGGAATGGAAAATTGCCCAAACTGCAGCTGGGTCAACTGAGAAGGATCGATCTAACCACCGACCGCTTCAAAGGTGGGCACGCTATCAACTGAGCTACATCCCGTTCCGATGGGGTAATAAGTAGATTACATTTATAAAATTCTTTCATCAGAAAACTTAGTATGCTTGTTTTACGTACTGACTCTATTTAATCTCTTGATATTGAACCCAATATGAGAATGTGTGCATGGAGGTGTCACAGTCTTGATTTTCAATTGTGCTCATTTTGTATTGGTGAATTGCCATTGTGAAATTGTAAATAGATAGCTGCGCTATTTCTAACTTTGTTTATGATATATTGTCTTCATTGTTATAAAAAGATATAAGTAAGCAAGAAATATTTGAATTGAATTTGAAGAATCATAAAGCATATGACATGTTTTTATGAAGATTCTGCGAGATTGCAGTGCTACAATTTCAGCACGGTTACATAATCAGACCAAGGATTCTTTTGTTTTGATTTCTCTTGCACACTACAAAATCAGACCGTGAAAGAGGGATGAAGACCAGAGAAATATTTTACTAATGGTCTGGAGAATAGATCAAATATTAACATAAAAACAAATGAATGACTTGTTTTAAATATTTTTAAGTTAGTTCATTTTAGGACAAAAAATAAATAAAAAATGAGAGGATATGACTATTAAATATATCACTAAGAAAATAAGCATTTGCAGTCACAAGCAAGGAAACTGTTAATATTATACTAAATTTTTGAAACAGAATTAAAGTGCTGTGTAAACATTTTTATAATATTATTAGCAAAAATTACAATTTATTTAGTTTTTTTCCCTGCTATATAGTGTATTTTTATTTTATGAATTAATTTTATGTTTTCTTTTTATTGCAGGTAAGTTTTTCATTGGTTATGCTGGTATTAGAGAAGTCTTATAGGTAAAGTATTGGATCATGCTCTTGTAATTATGTGTATGTTATGCTACATGTGAAGTTTGTTTTATTTGATGCCACTCGAGCACATTGATTTTATCTTATCAGTGGCTATTGGAGGTCATACATATGGTAATTTTGACACATTCTCTTTTAGAGAAAACTCGTTACTGCCACATGTGCTACTCTTTCCGATAAGTAGCAAGGGATCTTTTATATGCACTTTCCCACAAATATGACAGTACATGCCATGGCCTTTGATGAACCAGTTGTGGAACACTGGTTGGAATGGTTATCCTACTTGTATGCAGCTAGTCAAAAGTCTCACTTTCATTAGGGGTGGGATCTAACTCAATCAGTGGAACACTCGCCTGAGGTCATTGTGTCAAAGAATCAAACCTCCCTGATTGACCCATTCTCTGATTTAGTTTCTGTGATCCACAATTGGACAAGGATTGTGGTATGAGTTATCCTGTCTGTGGGATGATGCAAACAAAAGATCCATTGCTAGAAAAATGTAGAGGGTTTTCTTGAAACTGTCAGAATGATCATTTGTTTAACATCCAATGAATAGCCAATAATTAAACAAAAAAGTAAAAGATTGTTTTATTGATTTTTATCTGATAAGCAGCTATTGCACGTCATTCATAATGGTAATTTTGACACATTTCTTCAGAGGAACCACTGCCACCACATAGGCTACTCTTTCCACTAAGCAGCAAGGGATCTTTTATATGCACTTTCCCACAGACAGCACATACCACATTTGATAATTCTGTTGTGGAGCACTGGTTGGAACGGAAAATAGCCAAAACTGCAAATGGGTCCACTGAGAAGGACCGATCCGATGACCGACCAGTTCAAAGGCGGGCACGTTATCAACTGAGCCACATCCGGCTCCCACAAAAACAAAGTGTTTTGGAATGAGGATGTGACATAACAAACCACCATACCTTCTGAATATTGAAATGTTTGATGTTGGTGATGTCACTGTTGTAGTTGTGTAAACGGTGGTGCTGGCTGTAGTGATAGATGCTGGTACGGTCACAGATGTTGATGCTGCTGTTGTCGTTCTTGATAGTCGGGAATCCTCTTGTTTGTCCTCTTCCTTGCTGATGTCCTTGCGTTCATTCTGCTCTTGTTGCCTGCGATAGTAGGGCACGTATGCAGATTGGTAAGAACTGCTAGTTGGGTGCAGACTGCGATAGGGGGAGGTAACACTTCTGCCATACGAGCTAACAAAACTATGCCTGGAACACACAGAAGCAGAAACAACATGCAGACATGCAATCAGTAAGGCTCACACAAGCAGAAAAAACAATATACAAGGCTTAGGAAATTGTAAAAGTAAAGTTTGTTTTATTTAACAACGCCACTGGAACACATTGATTTTTATCTTATCATCGGTTAAGCAGCAAGGGATCTTTTATATGCACTTTCCCACAGACAGGACAGCACAAACAACGGCCTTTGATGAACCAGTTGTGGTGCACTGGTTGGAATGGAAGATAATTCATCAGATTTTACTTTATCACTAGTAATTTACAGTTAAAGCAAGGCTTAGGAACTGTATTATATTAGTAATTTCAATATTCTTGCTAAATGTTTGGCTGTTTCAACAGTCTACCTCCACCATCATGTAGATGTATTTATTTTTAGTCTTGACTAACTGAAGAAAAAAGTTTTAAATTTATTTCACATTTTGTGATGATATTAATTTGATATCAGATGTTTACAAAAAATGACATCTTGCTCATCATTGAGATTTAGTTGATGTTATATGTCAGTGATGTGGTGTTCTGTAATAATGGAGTAAGGGAGATAACTAAATGTAATGTTCTGTAATCTACTGCATTAAGGGAGATAACTCTAGTTGTCTCTAGAGCATGGAATTGTAACGTTTAAGGATTTGTGTTATCCATGAATAAATCCGTTTGAACTGGACAATGGTATTGTCATCCATTCTTTATATTACTGTTTAATGACTTACGAGAGTGCTACATACAATTCTACATTACAATTTGGCGACGATGATGAATAATATCATGAAATGACAACCACTTTGAAACACAACGTGCACAAATCAATTGCTGGGAAAGATAATATAGCTGAATATGAATGTGGACAAATCGGTTTTTCAGATGCCTCCTACAAGCACAAATGTGATTCAGGCCACTAATAATTGTCTAAAGTATACCCAGCACAATAAGATTTCAAGTTTGTGCAACTGAAGGGTATAATGGCTACTGTACATATGTGAAGGCCATTATTGGTTTCAATCTGTATGAGATAAAGGAATCACTGGAATTCTAACATACATATTTAAATTCACCGCAAACAGTGCACAACAACAAATGCTTGAAAATAAAGAGATTTTGGCAAGAAAAAAATTCACATAACAACAAATAAAATGAAAAATAGTTAATTAAAGATGGCACAGCAATGCAAAAGAAGCACTCTGTCAAAAAAATAATAATCCTCATTTAAAACAACAGAAAAAGATCACACCAATAGGCAAAAGTAACAAAAAAAAGTGCAATATAACTTGTAGTTGCAGAGGTAGGTGGAAAAAATGAGATGACAATATTAATCTCTAGTGTGAACTGAATTAAACATCACAACATATAACACACAATATTAACTTGTGAAACAGCGGGAATTAAAACAAGAGGGTTTAGCTAACTGTATTGGAACTCTTACTACAATCAATCGATAGCACTAATTTGGCACATAACTACAGTTACAAAGCAAATGTTTAACATATTACCATAACCTAATCCTGCAAAGTCAAAATCCACAAACATTTTTGTAGACTATACATATTATTGTGGGATATCATATTAAATACAGGCAGTCATCCTGAACTTCCTGATCGAGTCATAAAAAGCTGGTAACAAAATTATCAAGTTGTCCCTGTGATAAATTGTAACCTAGTAAGTGATGCGAGAGGGAAATAACACAATAGTTTAACAATAACTTTAAAGTTTAAGTGACGAAATCTCAAAATAATAGTGTCAAACAAGAAGTGGAAATTACACAATACACACGTAATGATGATGTCACAATTTGTCAGTGTATTTTTACAATGAGTGAGAGTGAATATTAAGTTTAACGTCGCTGCGAGAATCTTTCACCCATTTGCGACAATTAAACATGATATTAGAAATATTAATATAGCGTGAAAAGCATGCCAAAAATGCATTTAAAACCAAAAATATAAATTTTAAAAGCAATTTAAAAATGCTATTATTATTATTGAAAAGATTTTTTTAAAAGACATGCATATAAATATACAAAGTAATCAAGTATGGGGATAAAACAGCATTTAAGCTAACAAAAACAATCTTTGGTAATATAATTTTCATTCAACAAGAGCATTTATATGTTCAAATTCAAAGAAATAACATTTTAAAATAAAGAAGATACAGTGGGACAAAGATTTATTATTATTATGAGAAACATGAAGAGGAGTAATTGAGAAATATATGGAACTCTGTAATAAATAAAATAAAAAGAGAGAATTATTAATATTTTACTTTTAAATACTAGATGACCTGCAGGTCAAAGTTTGACATCGCTAGTGTAGCTATGTAAAATATTTACTAGGAACTGTGTCAAAATGTTTACTTAAACGTAACTTGAAAAAAAATATGCATTTTGCAAAAGTTAGAAAAGTTTTCCTGAATTATCACAAATAGTTTCTAGTTTAAAAATGTCTTTTGTAAATTATCACAAATAATTTCAAGTTTAGAAATGTCTGTTGTAGCTATCACGGGATATTAAAAAAAAAAGTGTGGACACACAGGGTGAAAATTGATACTTACAAGTGCTGAACCAGCAATACGTATGTTTATTATGTAAAATAACGTACCTGTCTGCAATATGGTTATCTTGATCCGATGTTGTGCTAGGCACGGACGACGTACTCACAACGTTGCGCTGTAAACCAGTGCGATCCTAAAAAGTCAAATATGTTGAAATAAAATGTTAGAATAAACAAATTAACTTCATTTGCCAATCAATAAACCATATGAGCCAATATGCATAATAAATATGATAAAAAAAACCCCACTAAAATACAAGGTTATCAATAATGAAAACTCTTGTCAAATAGATAATGAAACAAGAGATCATTCTTTTGAGCATTGGAAAATGAATACATTAAGACATTTTTAAAAGTTGATTTTCTAAGTACTCAATATGCACTACTTAAGACTAAAATTTTCTTTTAAATGCATAAAAATTTGAGTAACACTAAAATAAATAAAAATGAACAAAACATAAATATTCAATGTCAACTTTTAAAAATATTTTACAAATTGTAGGAGGTGAATAAAGTTGACAGGTAGGCATCATTTCTATTGTCATCGATGCCCATTACACAGAGTACAAAAACCAACATACTGTGCTAAATGTGTTAATGCTTTTGTGAATTTTAAACAACATACAGAAAGTCTATCACTATAGCATAAAGCAAAACGTGCAAGTAATAATGACATAAAACAAGAGAGAACCAAAAACCAAACTAACTATGTTTTCCACAATCTACAAGTGTATTAGACCATTCAAGCTGAGATAACTGATTTATACATGCATTAACAAGAACATGCAATAAATACAGTGCACGATATCAACACTTTATAACTGGACTCAGTGGTTTTTATCTTATCATTGGTTATTGGACGTCATTTATACAGTAATTTTGACACACTTTTTAGAAGGAAACTCGCTGTCACTATATACTCTTTTCGATAAGCAGAAAGAGATATTTTATATGCACTTTTCCACAGACAGAACAGTACATACCACATCCTTTGGTGAACCAGTTATGGATCACTGGTTGGAACGGAAAATAGCCCAAACCACAGCTGGGTCCAATGAGAAGGATCGATCCAACAACGACTGGTTCAAATGCGGGCACGCTATCAACTGAGCTACATCCCGCTCCTGTTCTGTTTTAATACCAGACCCAGGGGATACTGACGTAAAGTTTGTTTTATTTAACGACACCACTTTGATTTTTATCTTATCGGCTATTGGACGTCATAATCAGTCTTAAAGTAGTTATGTAAACAAAAGGTCTACACCAGTAGATGTACATGCATGATGATCCTATTCCCTGCTCCAGTAAATTACTGTTTCTCTCAGTAAGATGCAGAATATGACTCACATTTTCTATCCTACGATCACGAGCAAAATGGTTAGATGCAGATGTGATAAACACGTCATCCTGTTTTGCCTTGTATATAGAATCATTAACCATATTCAAGCTTCCTGTCTTTCTGAGGCCGGCTCGCCATGACGGGACGTTATGTTCCTTCAGCAACACTTTGTCATTCATAGAAATGTTCGATTCCTGTACATGCAAAAAGGGTATCTAACTGTTTTGACCAAAATTTCAATTAACACAAATGAGTGTAAAGGAATTTTGTTAAGTAACACGAGCAAGTTTTACAGACAATAATGTTCAATAAGTATTGAGCATGAATTTCAAATGCTTATTAGATGCTTAAACAATGTGATTTTTTAAAAATTGTTTTAAAAGCTTAGTTAAATTTTGTCAAATGTAATAAGTTTAAAATTTATTTTAGTTTTTATAACCAAATTTGAAAGATATTTTTGAAATCACATCTTGTTTTGCGATTTGGAAATTAAAAAACCCTCTCTATATGTCGTATATGTGTTTTTTGGCACTCATTCATCTAATAGAAACAAGCATACTCATACCATGACTCATATTTAAAAAAGTATGGCCTAATATCTTAATCAAAATTTAATTAATGTGATGCAATTAAAGTACTTAAAATTCAATTTCGTGACGGAATTACTGTGAATAATTATATGATGCAAAATCATTTGCCTGACTAGAAATTTAAAGTTAAGTTTGAATTTGGATGCATTAAATAATTTTTTTGAAAAACACACTGTAGATGAGCAGAAATATGAGATAGACATACCGACTATAAAACCTTTGTCAGTCTGTAATTCTGTCATACTACAAGAAAGCCCACCTCTTAGAGAGACAGATGATTATAATTATTTAAAACCTTTAAATATGAAATTTTTTGTTATGTAGAAGGATGGAACAGTTTTCTTTAGGGCTTAATATGCAAACTGAAATTATAATTAGTGCCTAAAAATGCCTATTTGGTATCTTTTGTAATTCCATCACAATGGAATTCATATATGAGATAATTAGGAGATAACCACATCACAAACTAACATGAGATAATTAGGAGATAACCAGACCACAAACTAACTTATGAGATAATTAGGAGATAACCAGACCACAAACTAACTGTAGACCCTTGAATCATCAACTTCGCCTGATTGCTATTGACGTCACTTTCTAATGACGTCATTAGCTTTCCGGGTGTTGTTGTCATTTGATCCCGGAAATTAGCCAATCAAATAACACACAATGCTTACTATCAGTTTACAATGGTGAATAAAATTGAGATTAAAATGAAAATTATGTGAAATCAGAGCTTTCAAGCCATTTAAGATCATACAAGTCTTGCTCAGAGGAGATAATTATAGCAAAATGAAAACATGGAAAAGACTAGAAAACAAATTGTGCGAAATGATAGATCAAATGGAGAGAAAGACCGAGTGAATGAAGAAAACACCAAGCCTCTGCATGACAGAAGACATCTTGTGAAGTGAGTTGTTAAATAGACTAGTCATGCATTACCGTGTTTCTATTCTAGTATTATTACAACAGCACATATCAAACGTTAAGCATTGCATATTACTATTGTCAAAGTGCACAGAATTAGTTATTTACAAACATCAACAGATTAAATTTCAATACTGAGACAAGCAAACATACAGAAAACACACAGAAATAAATTAAGCTGGATATCAGTTCAGAAACAGGCTGTGTTCAGACTTGTACTGTATACACACGGATTTAAGCCTAATTGTATTCACATCTGAAAGGCATATTGTAGCTATTCTTTCAAAGCATCTATACATTCTTGACCAATGTACTTTATATGGGCATCATAAACATTGCACCTTGTTACAAAACAGTTATGTATGTGAATGTTAAACAAATTTGTCGCTGAAGTTTGTAGCTGTAAGTTATTCAGGAAATGTAAAGTAAACAAGTCATTCCGAGTCGACCCGTTCATTCATTGTGGATGTCTGACAAGCTACAGGTCTAAATGTTTTTTTTTAAATGTCCTTATTGCCTATGCAGTTGCAGTAGTCCATGGGATAAATGATTTTCACTTTTTCGTGTATTCCCCCCCCCCTTCCACAAAATGTGCAGTATAGCTGGATATGTGTATAATTAGAGCCTTTGAAAACATATTTGAGATCTCAATTTTGCTGCTTGGCGGACATTGGATGAAAACAAATTATTTTCTCAGCATTAAAGTTGAAAATAGCCATGTTTTGATAGAGCAGCAACAATATACAGAAGTGAGCTATCAATACAGATATGATCTGAACATACACAAATCAAAACTATACACAATGTATATATAGACCTTTTTTTTAGAAAAAGTGTCATTAATATGAACACCACTACTGTGAATTCAAATTTTCACAAATCTAACAACAAACTGATTAATTTGTTTTGTTGCAAAATGATGATATATCACATCTTGTGATTGCATACACAGATTTGATCAGTTTATACATGTATGGTACTTCATGTTGATTCTAATTGTACATGCGTTTTGTCATGTAATCAATCGAATATGCATTTTCAGATTCAGTAGAAAACTATCATTTTGTTTGAATAACTAGCCCTACAATCATTAATACTTTAGGCAAAAATAAAAATTAACTTTGTTTGTCCTTACCCGACCGACCCACAAAAATATTTTTAAGAATGGCCTAATTATCCAGTTTTTTTAATTTGTGATGAACATTTTTAATTGTGATAAACATGCATTAAAACACACACACACGAAACTGCTATCAGACAACATAACGGACAACCCACCTGCTCTTCGGTTGGAAGACCTGAAGGTGCACTAATGGATCTCGATACAAGATCCTTTGTAGAAGTCTTATTATTATCCTTAACAGAATTAGAGATTTCTCTATTCGACGGAGAGATTTCTCTATTCGACGGAGAGATTTCTCTATTCGACGGAGAGATTTCCTTATCTGGCATTTCCTTATCTGGCGTGTCCTTAATCACTTCCGGTGTCTCCTTAAAAAAGCAGAAGGCAAAAGCAAGGTAAGCATGGTTATAGTTGCAGGACTGCCTACATAAGCATAGAGAAGAATGTATCACAGTTTTACTTGCATAACTAACATGGATATTACATAGATATAAAATATTTCCCTCAGGAAGGCAGTGGGAAGCTGCAGAAATGTTGTTCGAATGTAACTCTTAGATAAAAAATAAATCTTTTCATGTGAATTTGTTTGTGGGTAAGGAAGTGTTTTTGGTATTGTTTTGGTTGGTAAGATTTCTTACATATATTTAAAGTGGCAGTGTCTGTTTTTTTTATAATATTTAATCATTTAGAATATATCTTGTACGTTTGTCTGATGCACACCATGCTCCATTCTTCTGATGCAACGATTTGCTGTACCATAATTAGATCATGCGAAATATACTATAAATTGGCGAGGCAGGTTGCCAGCTGTCCTCCATTGCTACGTGATTTGCTATTCACATGACCTAAATATGGTACAGCAGATCATTGTCAGAAAAATGGAGCATGGTGCACATCAAACAAATGTACAAGATATATTCTAAATGGTAATTTTTTTTTAAACCAGACACTGCCCCTTTAACTGTAGCAGTCAGTTTTGTAAAATAGCGGAATCCGTGTATTTTAAATTAAAAGAGTTTTGCCGTAGCTGTGTGACATTCTGTAAAAACATACATATAACTTCCACTATAGACAGAAGAAAAGAAACTATGTATTTAAAAATTAATCTCAAACAATAACATGTTATAGGTAAATGACAGCAAATTAAATATAATTTTATTATTAATTAATAATTATCAACAAATGAACTGTCATCAGTTCACATAATCAAGTGACATTGAAACAATCATTCAATTTTATCATTCATGTCCATTTAAAAAAATAATAAACCTGCTCACACACACACAATACAAATATTTTAAACCTGAAAAAAATATATAATTAGTTACTGTATCATGCACAACTGTTCAAACTACACTCGTGTTCAATCAAGGGTCATTCCATGTCAACTTATCCGATGTAGAACTGTTCAAACTACACTCGTGTTCAATCAAGGGTCATTCCATGTCAACTTATCTGATGCAGAACTGTTCAAACTACACTCGTGTTCAATCAAGGGTCATTCCATGTCAACTTATCCGATGTAGAACTGTTCAAACTAC
>JAUTWP010154261.1:0-11156 GCA_033042655.1 Cyathermia naticoides
TGGACCCACCTGCAGTTTGGGCTATTTTCCGTTTCAACCAGTGTCACAAAAGGCCGTGGTATGTGCTGTCCTGTCTATGGGAAAGTCTATATAAAAGATCCCTTGCTGCTTATCAAAAAGAGTAGCATATGTGGCGGAAGCGGGTTTCCTCTAAAAATGTGTCAAAATTACCATATGAATGACGTCCAATAGCCGCTGATAAGATGAAAATCAATGTGCTCCAGTGGCGTCGTTAAACAAAACAAACTTTATTTACTTTCTCCCCTTCCCTCAAACATTTAAATTAATTTGCCATAGCCGATTCTGAATTCAGGTTGCTTTGCTGAACGCTCATAAAGAAAAGACTGATATCCTACTTTTGTAGACTGAAAGGAAAACAAAACTTGTTTCATTAGCATCGTAGCACTGAAAGAATAATTGGTTTCATTAAAATTAAAATAAACTACCGTAGTCGGTATAATAAACTGATTTATCCAAAACTGAATAAAACCTATTAAATCGATCTACGTGTATTTTCAGCTCCAGTCGTTCACAAATAGTTTAACAAAGGTTATGGTATGTGCTGTCCTAGTTATGGGAAGTGCGTAAAAAGACTATTTTCTATTAATAGAAATGTGGCTATAGCGGATTTCATCTGAAGACAATGAGTTACAAATATCTTATGTGTGTCACGAAATAATCGCTAATTAAACAAGGTGCTAAATTGTCGTTAAATAAACGATGATAATATAAAAAAAAATCAATGTGCTCCAGTTAAATAAATAAAACAAACTTTACTTTCTTTTGAGTCTTAAGCTATCGGACTTAAAACAGTGCATCCTCCACTCACACAGTACACAACACACAATAGCAGTGAACAGCGACCTCAAGACAAGACAAGAAGTTTATTACACTCCACAGGTATCCATGGCCGACCGAATGGTTAAGCTACCGGACAAGGCTGGTAGGTACTGAAATCAAATCTCTCAGTCGAGTCATCGGATTTTAATCTCAGTACCGACTCCAACCCAGAGTAAGTGCTCCACAAGGCTCACTGGGAAGCTGTATCCACTTACACCGACCAGTGGTTCCATTACTAGTTTGACAAAGGCCATAGTTTGTACAATCCTGTCTGTGGGAAAGTGCATATAAAATATCACTTGCTGCTTATCAAAAAAGAGTATCCACAGTGTGGCGGTAGCGGGTTTTCTCTCTTCTACTAACATTAATATCTGTCCAGGACGCAGTGGATGGTTTGAACCGTAAACTGCGTCCGGGAGAGGCGTCTGCTATAACAGCCTGGATCTGAACGTAGACTTTAAACACCATGACCTGACCCTCAGAGAGAACACGCAAACATCCCTAGACCTATGTTAGATATTGGAGAGGAAGGCAGATCAAAGGTAGTCTGTTTGAGGTGCGATGGGTCGTCAGATCGATCCCACTTGTGCTATTTCCATTTCCACAACTTCTTCATCAAAGTACATGGTATGTGCTGTTCTATCTGTGGGAAAGTGTCTATAAAGACTCCTTGCTGTTCATGGGAAACAGTAGCAGTAGAGGGTTTCTTCTGAAGACCATGAATCTTAAATACCGTATTGCCGCTGATTACACAATGTGGGGTGTCATCAATCAATTGATTCTTTTTAAACTATCCTTGCACTGACAAGACTCGCTAAAAATGAGAACAAAAGATTCCTTCGTATACCTTTTATTTAAAATACATATAGAGTGGACTCTGTATAAACCAGATCCAGTTGGGACCAATAAAAATGCTGGTTTATCCAGTGTTGTGGCTGGATTGGACTTTGATATTGTGCTGGTTTACACAGAAATCCGTATTAGACAGATGCTGGTTTAGACAGATTCCGTGTAATTGCAGAAATGTACTGGGGACGAACTGACATCAACATGGATGCGAATTGATTGGGGGAGAACTGATAGTTGGGGGCAAACTGACTGGAGGCGAATTGGTATGGGGTGGAACGTCTGGCATTCGTCGTGATGTAGTGACAAGTCGGTGCAAGTGGATTACATCTTCCTACTGAGTCTTGTCGATCACTTACTATGGTTTCAAGCCAAAACTGAGATTCCATGCCTTGATGAAATATCATTACCAATACCAGTCAAGTATCCGCTTAACCACTACGCTACTTTAGGTCTGTGAGCAGATTACTAGTAAAATATAACTGATTAACTGAAAACAAACAATTTGTTTACACTTGGGCCGTTCAGCAACGGCATATGAGGAAAATACAATTTAAAAAAGTAAAGTTCGTTTTGTTTAATGACGCCACTGGAGCACATTGATTTGTATTTATCATCAGCTATTGGACGTCATTCATATGGTCATTTTGACATGTCTTTTAGAGGAAATACTCTACTCTTTTTGATAAGCAGTAAGGGATCCTTTATGTGCATTTTCCCACAGACAGGACAGCACATACCACGGTATTTGATGAACCAGTTGTGGAGCACAGATTGGAACGGAAATAAAATTAAAATGCATATTAACAAGATGGTTTACATGATGGTCTCGCCTGAAGTACATCTTGTCAAAATGTGCCCCTTTAATCACTATTAAGTGCTAAGCTTTGAAGAACACGCATTTCCATTCTATTCTACGACTAAGCTGAAAGTTAAACTACTTTTCCATGTCCAGCTTTGATGGTGGCATTCTGGTCTTTCAACTTCAAGTGCTTACTGTATCAATCTCACAAAGAAGTCTTACATAATTCAAACTATTTTCAACAAGATTTTTTTTCTTCCAATAAAGATCCCATACCCCTACCGAGTCCCATGATTACTACATTTCATGAGAAAACACATGCCTTTGATCTCGCCGACAAGGTAAGGGCAAGCAAGTAAACAATAGGTAATAGATACGAGAAGAGAGCTGGTTTCGCCGGCGACAACCATCTACACTTCAATTTCATACATCCCCGGGAGTTTGGAGCCGTCCGTATGAAAGTCTCCGCAGTCGTGACTTCATCAGACGTGGAGGAAACTGTAAATTATCGTAACATGGTTCATTGTGAAGAACTATCCACTGATTAAACACGCCATAGGGACGACACTAAGCAATTTTGGGAGGAACACAACACCGAGTTTCGACGAGGACACTGCTGCGTAGAGCTTGCCCCTATAAGTGTCCTAAATCTAATCTGTCCTTTGAGTCCTTTGATGTTTCAAGTGATTGATCTTAGTCCAAGGAGATCTGCAACCGAAATCGTCACGAAGCTACGCTGAGCACGCGTCAGTCGTGTAAAGCTGAGAGCCAGTCGACCCCGCTCAGAAGAGAACAGTGACGTCTTTGAGTGACGTAGAGCACTGTTGCCAACGCATTTCTATGTCCGCTTTCAACGACTCCATTCATCGGGGAAAATCAAAAGTAAAAATTTGTTTTCGTGAATAACGCTAGTCATTTATTATTCTTGATTCCGTCTTACAAGATGGTTTCAGGTTGCAGTGTGCATTAAGATGTATACACAAAACTCGCCACATAAAAGCGACGGAAGATGTCATTTGCCCCAGCTAGCGGATTTTAGATGTGTTGGAGAAACCTCCTAGTCGGATATACGTGCCATCGTAATACAAACTGATAATATAATTAAAACGAAGTTTTGAGTCATTTTATTTTTACAAGGTGTAGTTTTATTATAACTAAATCATTATTTTTGACAGTGGTCAAAACGTCTATATCCATTTCAGCTTCGGATTAAAAATTGATAATTCTAGCAAAAGAATCAGTCCGATTTCGATATGCTAATGAGCTGAAACAGTAGGCTACAGTAATAATTACTGTACATAGCCTACTGTTTCAGCTCATTAGCATATCGAAATTATTGTAGATACGTTTCGTTTCTTCCACTAGAAACGGTTACTGGTTTGTCTAAAGGTTACTGCCAAGCCAGCTTCGCCATACGATATTGTTTAGATTTGTTTTTTTTAATTTGTAATAATTTTGGAATTCAAAGTGGCAGTCCTCATAAAAACAAAAACAAAAATCACGATGACTTAAGAATTAGTCACGGTGTGTTGCTGTTGGTTATACTTATTTTTGTGCTTACATCTAATTAATGTTCAAGCACACTGTTGTGGGCACACACATACATTTGTAGCTTCGAAGCGGTCGGTTATCGGATCGTTCCTTCTCAGTGGACATTTGCTGTTTGAGCTAGTTTCCTTTTCAACCAGTGGTACACACAGGACATGGTATGTGCTGTCCTATATGTGGGGGAATTGCAAATAAAAGACACCTTGTCGCTTATTGGAAAGAGTATCATATGTGGTTTCCTCTCTTTTACTAACATTAGGCCTACTATCTGTCTCGGACGCAGTGGATGTCTTGAACCACAAACGGCGCCCGGGGGAGGCGTCTGCTATAACAGCCTGGCTCTGAATGTAGACCTTAAACACCATAACCTGACCTGACCGCCATGTATGTGTTGCACTATTGGTTTGTTTTTAATATTGTCTAAAATGCACAGCACGGTAGGAATATATTATTATCTGTTTATATACAACACTCTTTGAAGCGTAACGTAATTAACATATTTATAGTCTGTTTGGGTCAAAATAAGCTTGATGAAATGGGATATAACTATAAATAATAATGCTATAATTCATATTAAAATAAAGTTTTTAAAGTGTTAAAACCACACCAAATGACATAATAAATAACAATTTAAATATATATGACTTTACGGAAAAACAGGAAGGTAATAATTTGATAACGAAATCACATTTTCGGAATCAAAATACACATTTTGTATTTATAAAAATGTAAATTATATGACGTTATGATAACACACGAAGATGATAACGCATGAATAATGAATCATATCACCAGAAATATTAATATATAAAAATGTAAATTATATGATTTTACGGAAATGTCCGAAGATCATCATCATGATAACCTATGCATACGAAATGACCTTATCAACAATTACCACCAACTGCACGGAGTTAACACGCACATTAATCTAAGATTTGTTTTACTATTGAAGAACCTGTGAGTCAATAATATAAATCTACTTCAAAAACGACTCAATACGTCACCAAATGCTTCAGTGTTGAGGCTCTCAGGACGCCATAGTGCGGAGACTCAATTATTTGAATGATCTTTTGTCAAATCAGTTCGTCTAGAGATAACTTTTATTCATCAAAGCGACGCGTTTCTTTCAAGAAAATGATAAATGTAGCAGTTAAATCGATGACGAAGTCTTCGTCAGGCGTGTGGGGGAGAATTTCGTGTTTAAATTACAATTCGTCTCAATGTTGCTTTGTTACATGTTTAGAGTTATCGTTCGTTTCATTTTAAAAATGAATAATTAGATATTTGGCGACGGAGAAATTCTTTGATGTTTTTAATATTTTAACTTTGAGTTGACGTATTTATTGAAAATGTGTCATGAAAAATATCGAGTGCCTTTTTTTGTTTACACTTTTGACAAATGGGATTATTATCTGTTTTAATTGTTTGATTTAATTTTACAAAGAAATTTGTTTTCATTAATAATAAATTAAATCTCAAATATCAAGAATAGTTTTCATATTTAATCATTTAGTATGAATTAATATAGACTGTACATGTATGTTTCATATTTGTGATGCGTACTTCAATTAGGAACGACTCCTGGCCCTGGTCAGAGGCTGCTCCCAATGGGAGCATGCTTTAACTGATGAAAGCACGTGAATAATTTTACCATACCAGACCTGTAATGCGTCTTTATTCTGTTTAAAAACAACTGCTTTATCAATCTACGACATATTTCCTGTAAAAATTCACATTTACAAAAATCTACCAAACATTTTTACAAAAATGTCATTTTGTAAAAATGTTTGTACTACCGACTGCTGTGTAAGATATTATTATTCTCAGATTAACGATACGATTTCTTTCTTTTCCATTCAAATATGACGGCGAAGTCTCAATTGTGCATAAACAGTTGACAATATCAGTTGAAAGGAAAAACGCGTGCCTTTATTAACTTGTGCAGAATTTTATTGTTGATTAGTAAGCATAATTATGTTATAAGATTAGGAAAGATTGTAACTTTAACCTTATAAGTTGTAATAATCATATTTTTGACGTCCAATAGCTGATGATAAGATAAAAATCAAAGTGCTCTAGTGGCGTCGTTAAATAAAAAAAATTGTTTGTAAACGATCAAGGGACTTAACACTGGTCGAACCGGGTTTGTGTATTCAGCAAAAGTTATCCCCCATTTTATTGTACTTAATTTCCGAAGTAAATTTTTTTTTTTAATTTGTATAAGAGATGCCCCCCATGCTCCCGCCCTGTAGAGTACAGAGTGTACGGCTCTGATCAAGACCGTATTGTGTATTAGGTCTATGTATTCTAAAATCGTTTTTCTTGTTTTGCAGTATGCAAATGCAGACGACGGCTCAAACCTTCATGGAAGAATTACCGGAAGTACCGCTATGATTACGGTAAGAATTAGTTGAACAAAAAGTAAAGTCTGTTTTGTTTAACGACGCCACTAGAGCACATTGATTTTTATCATCGGTGGCTATTGGACGTCTTTCATATGGTAATTTTGACACATTTCTTTTAGGGGAAACCCTCTGCCACCACATGGGCTACTCTTTTTGAAGTATGCAGCTATGGATCTTTTATATGCACTTTCCCACAGACAGGACAGCACATACCACGGCCTTTTATGAACCAGTTGTGGAGCACTGGTTGGAACGAAAAATAGACCAAACTGCAACTGAGTCCTCTGAGAAGGGTCGATCCGACGACAGACCGCATTAACGTAATGCTTAGATTCAAAGATAACTTTAACAGGAATGATATTTGAGAATTGTTTTAAAACAAACGTTACTCCATTTTATAAAATATAAATCTTTATCTTCAGCAATCCGAGCTGTAGTGAGAAAAAAGAAGAAGTATGGCAATCAAATGTACCGAATCAAGGTCACCGTCACTAGTGTGCTAAAATGCGGAAAGGTCAAGTTTCCCCTGGACAATGAAGTTGACCTATGGACGAACACCAGTTGTCTGTGCCCGGCTCTCAAGAGGGGCAGGGAGTATCTGATCATGGGGAAGGAAGACAGACGCAATGGACGTCTTATGTTTCTGCCACAGACAGTAGCCTGCCGTTGGAAAGACAGATGGGCCAACAGAATACAGGTAGTAAAGGTTTTTAACGACGCCACTAAAAAACGTATAGAACTAGGTGTAAACTCTAACAAGGATCTTACAAGTTTAAATCTGACATTGTTAGGGCCCAAAAGTGATTATTGGTCATTCACAAAAATTTAAAAAAAAAATAGGTGAGAAAAAAAACTTTTAGGTATAAACTCTAAAATCTAGTGGTCATTGGCGAACTGGCACACGATAATTGTAACCCATGGAGAAGCATTGGTGTACGAAGTATTACTTGTACAATTACAATAATTTATAAAAAAGAGAGTAAAGTTGTTTTATTTAACAACGCCACTAGATCGCATTGATTTTTATATTATCGTCTGCTATTGGACATCATTCATATGGTCATTTTGACAGATTGCTTTTTATTTTAGAGGAAACCCGCTGCCATCACATAGGCTACTATTTTCGATAAGCAGAAAATCGTTTATATGCACTTTCCCACAGACAGGACAACACATACCACTGCCTTTAATTAACCAGTTGTGGAGCACTGGTTGGAACGGAAAATATGAATGGTCCTATTATCATATGAATTGTTTGTCTGACAGAAATGGGAACGTCGCCTCTACAGACCACGGGTGTCCAGACGAAGGAAGAACAGACTGCGACCAGTCAGCAAGACTAGCAGAAGGAAAAACCGAAGTCGTAGCAACAGAATTACAAGCAGACGAAAGTCTTCTAGAAAATCTAAGTAAGATTGTGTTTCATTTCTCGTTAATACGTTTTTTAAAACCCCAACAAAAAACCCACGGATTTGCAGGATATGTTCGAGATCTCATACTATACGTGAAATTCACGTATGGTAGGACTAGTAGTCAAGTTAAACTATTTTACGTCCACATTCAGAGCAAGCTGTTATAGCACACGCCCACATTGATCCACAGTTGTGACCTCAGCCATTTCTGTGAACAAAGACAGGACAATGCAAAATCGAATGTTGTACATTATGGCTTTGTGGGGCTATGTTTCAATTGTTTAAGTCAATCATTAATGTAGTTTTTCAAAATGACTGTTGTATATTTTGTAACAGTTTTAATAATACATGTACAATGATTAGTAAATGGATGATGGTATGTATTCTGAAGGCATGATGTCACTAAAGTTTGGCATGTTTGTTTGGATTTTATCCAGCACATCATCATACATAGAAAAAACATGGTGGTCGCTTTGACTCTCTTGGTTTGAACGAAATCCTATTTAAACCACTCTTTTTGGATTCTGTCTCCAGACTATGAGTAACGTTTCTAGTAAAATAGTGGTCTATGTTTCAAACGCTCCACAACTGGACAAAGGTCGTGGCATGTGTTATCCTGTATGTGGGATAATTCATATATAAGATCCCTTACTACTGTGGTATATGGTATCTTGTCTGTTCGATGATGCATATAAACAGTCCTTTGCTGCTAATGGAAACATTGGCGGATCCTGGGGTGAATAGGGTGGCTAGCCACACCATTCCTTCCTGGGAAATATCTTTTTACGATCATTTCAAACATATTTAATGAATTTTATAAATTTATTCGCAGTCAACCCAATCCAGCTTTATTTAATTTCTAGATCTGCTACTGTGGAAAATGTAGCGGCTTTTCCCTGAAACTGTGGGTTAAAATTACCTTATTAATGACGTCAATAGCCGATAATTAAAAATCGTATAAAAAAACTTTATTTTTTTTCAGAAAGAGGATGGGAAGATTTGAACAAAACAGAAGAAAGCTGTCTAGATTTTAACAAGGATTCTCGCGTGATAGAGTGATGTAGAGTCAGACAATGTGTTGGTTTTGTGAAGCATACTAAATATTACGTAGACATATCATTATTAATTCATTATACACATTAATCCCAGTTCATCAACATATACAATAAGAATAGGCGGATCTAGGGCGTGGCCATGGGGGGCCCGGCCCCCTCTTTATTTTTTGATTTTTTTTTACATTGGACATATTTTCGAGAACGTTTGTTGCACTTAAGCTCATGTCATTGCCCCCTCCCCCACCCCACCCCTAAATGGATTTTCAGGATCCGCCAGTGATAAACATGATGCCAAACCTCTATGAATCACCGGTATTTTTCCAATTCCAATTTAACCATAAAAATTACTAGCTTTAATAGCCTTCATTCTCAAAGTCAAACTGTTCTAAAATTGGACCCTCACTTTTCTGCAACTTCAAGACAAGTTTAAATACACTAGAAAATTGTTCAACAAGAATTCTTATTACATGGTACAGAATGCAGATTCGTTTACTAATACAGTGTGGTTTGATAAAAGTAAAGTTTGTTTTGTTTAACGACCTCACTAGATCACATTGATTTTTATCTTATCGTTGGCTATCGTCCGTCATTTATATGGTAATTTTGACATATTTCTTTTATAGAAATTGGCTGCCGCCACATACGCAACTCTTTTCGATAAGCAGCAAGGGATCTTTTATATGCACTTTCCCACAGACAGGAAAGCACATATCACGTCCTCTGATGAACAAGTTGTGAAGCACTTGTAGGAACGCAAAATAGCTCAAACTACAGAGGATGACCGACCGCTTCAAAGGCGGGTACGCTACCGACTAAGCTACATCCTACTCCCTTGTGTGGTTTGATAATGTGGTTGTAACAGTTAACACATGTCGTGGGATAGGATGTGGGTTCTAATTGTTGATGTAAAGAAATTTATGAATATATTATTTGTTTGTAAATATGCTATACAAATATGAAAACATATGTTACATATTTATATGTTACACGTGTTGTAAATGGAACCATCAAATAATCAAAAGTTGAATTCATTCACCTTTTACTGTAAAAATATATTTATTTTCTATCTCGATTGTTTGTACATATAAAAGCAGTAAACATATTCTGCAATATATTAACATATATATGTCACAGGACAAATGCCAATCCAAGAGAATCATAAATTCTACTAGGACAAACACTAATTGGAGATTATACTAGGATAAACACCCATCCTTCATTTTACTGTGAAAATTGGCTTTTGTGCTAGGACAAACTCTAATCCCAAATTTACTGCTAAAATTGAAGTTTCTACTAGATTAAATGTCAATCAGAGTTTGGGGTTTGTTCTAGTAGAATTGGAAATTCTCTTGGTTTAGCATTTGTCCTGTGACATATGTACAACTGTGTTTTTATTTTAGTTTTGTTGCTTTATGCTATATTTTATTTATTTCACCAAAGGAAACATGAAACGACTTTCGTATGTGTTTTGTATGAAAAGATTACAACGTAACTACTGATGTATTTTGTGTATATTTGTTGTGTACATATTTTTTTAACTAAACGTATGCTATTATTTTAAAACTAATAAAGTAAAGTTTGTTTTATTTAACGACGCCACTAGCACAGTTGACGTTTCTATGAATATTATTTTAAACTTATAATATAGTGCCTAATCATTAAAGATCATTTCGTAATTTAAAAAAATACCACCACGCACATTAAAAACATTATTATATTAATACAACACCATTGGATAAAATATATTATTCAATATATAGTTTTGTGACAATGCTACATGTAATTTGATTGCCACGCAAATGATTATATATTACAGGGCTGTACCCTCCAATGGGGGAGAAATGGGGAGCCTGGGGCGGATCCATGTGAACCGTGTGTAATTTTTCAATAGTGCCTTTTCATAATGTTATGGTGCCCTTTTTGTCTTGGAGTCCCCCTCATCAGAAAAGCTGGATCCGCCCCAGTGAGCAACTGTGCCCCCCTCCAGTAAATCTCAGTTTGTATGTGTTACTACAGAAAATAGAATAGAAAGGTCAGGAATTAATTTGTATGATATGTCGTTTCCATTGAAATCATGCATTTCCTATAAGCAACAGTGGATATTTTGTATGCACTTTCCCATAGGCAGGACAACACACACAACGGCCTTTAATGAGCCAGTTTTGGGGAACTGCTTGGAACAGAAAATATCCCAAACTGCATCTGGGTCCACTGAGAAGGATCGATCCCGCTGTGGTATTTTATT